>PVHY01032851.1:0-11569 GCA_004024945.1 Uropsilus gracilis
GAGTAAGCTGTCCACTTCCCAAAGCATATCCAATAAATCAGTTCCTCCTATGTTCTATTTGCAGGTTTAACAACCTGTGGGTGATAAAACATGGTCAGAACTTAAATGTTAAGTGACTAAGTATTTGTGCAGAAACTAGTAATAGAAGTCTTGTACACTCCCTCCTCATGGATATCTCCCTATCACTTCAGATTTGTTTGTATCTAAACTCACTTAATATCTTCCTTCCAAACCCAGTTTCCTCTTAATTCCTCTCCCTCTGTGGTGGGACCACCTTTCTCCTAATCCTTATTATTATTATTCTTTATTTCCTTTCATCAAGTTTGGTAGTCTTTGTTCAATATCTTTCCATGTTTTTCTTCATCAGATTCATTCAAATCTTTCTTTACGTGTAGTCTGTGATAATAATTTACCACTTAATCCCTTAACCCCAGATTTTTTCCATCAGTCATGGATATCACAACAATAATGATTGTTCCTTCAGCTCAGAAATTTCTAAACTCTTATCTCAGCCTATTTACTGGATTTTATTTCCCACTACTGCCCCAAATAACATTTTGTTCTAGCAAAGTTCCATTCCTCAATGTCCCTTGAGTATGTCACAATTACTCTCAACTCCATGTCTTTACTTACAAATCCCACCCCAATAAACATAAATTATCTAATTCTTACTAACACTTTGTAGATTATATGACTCCCTGTTTTAAGAAGTCTTTCCAACTCATTGAATTATATATTTTTCTCAAATTTATAATAGTATTGCTGCATTGCAGTTTATATAGCAGTTTGTAGTTGCTTAAATGTTTCAAAAATAAATGTTTATTCCCCAGAAAAGTATATTTTTCTTTAAAATGGCTGAGAACCAAATCAATCTTTTCAGATTGCCTTTTTTTCTTTTGTGTTTTAGGTTTGGCTCTTTAACCATGGATGGTGGACTTCGCAATGTTGACTGTCTTTAGCTTTCTCAGAAGTTTGGGAAAATATCAATTTGCACAAGAAAATAATACTGAGGCATTAAGAATGCTTCTAAAGGTGATCTCTTGTCTCTACAGTATTTGATGTGTTTATGTAAATATGTACAATATTGTAAATACATAAAAAATATATAAATTTTTGGCTGCTGTTAAGATGTAATTTTACCTTTTAACGTTTATAATAATATGAGGACATTTGACCTCAGTGAGCACTAGAAGAAAGCCATGACCGATATGTTGAGACACTGATCCTCTACTCTTCTGAGTAAGGTTAACTAAGTCTTATATCTCTGACTACCCACTGGAAACGTTTTTAAGTGGAACCAAAATTGGCATCCTTATAGATAGATCAGGAAAGACTGATAGTTGACACATTTTGTAAATGGTAGGGAGAGGTGACTTCTGTGAGTAAGAAGCAGAACCAAACACTGTCTTAATAGAATTAGTTTTTTTGAGAAGGATAAAGTGGCATTATTTCATTTTATAAAGTGCCCAGATCCCGGTTATTCTTGTACATTTCATTTCATTTTTGAGCAAAAATTTTGAAGTGACTTAATTATTAATAGTTCATTTTTATTTTGACCACAAATGTGTGTCATTTAAAAATAAGGATAATTTTAACTGTTTTAAGCTGTATATTTCCTTAATTCTGCTTACCATTTCATGAAAAAATGTCAATAAATTTCTCAATTTTAATGTAAAGAGTTTGCATTTTTCTGCATATAATAATATTGAGGAGAGTGGGGGCCCTGGCGCACTGTGGTCGGGCATGGCGGCCAGCCGCCACACACCACGCACATGCCCCGCCTTTGGACCAGAGGCTGGGGGGCTACTAAGGACCTGCCTCAGTGGTGCCCGGAGTTTGTGAACTCAGCACACGGGGTCTTAGGGCCTTGGCGCCCCGTGATCAGCCATGGCAACTGACCGCAGCACACCGCACGTGCCCCGCCTTTGGACCAGAGGCTGGGGGGCTGCTAAGGACCTGCCTCAGTGGTGCCCGAGTTGGGTGAGTTTGTGGACTCAGCACGCGGGGTCTTGGGTCCCTGGTGCCCGGTGATCAGCCATGGCAACCGAACGCAGCACACCGCACATGCCGGCGCACCCTACACTTGGACCCTGCCAGGGTTCTACCAGAGTTGGGTCCCAGGGAACGGGACTAGAAGCCCATCCTGTTTACGCTCGCTCCACTCCACTTAGTCCTCAGGAAGAACAAAAAAACAGGCCAGGCTTGATGGCGCGTGCTTGTAGTCCAAGCACTGGGAGGCAGGAGGCCTAGGATCGCTTGAGTTTGTGGGTTTGAGGCAACCCCTGACAGCATAGTGAGACTTGGTCTCCACAAAGCAGCCAGGTGCAGTGGCAGGCGCCTGTAATCCCAGCAACCTGGGAAGCTGTGGCTGAAGATCGCCTGAGTCTGTGGGATTGGGACTACCCCAGGCAACAAAGCGAGACCTAGTCTCAAAAATAAATAGGATTTAAAAATTTTAACCAAAGAAAGAATACAAGCACTGATTTAAAAATGGGTGAGGGACCAGTTAAAGATTCTGCTCACATATCTGAGCAGGATGCAAGAGAAGAAACATCAAGAAAGCCATTGCCTAATGGACAGAGAAACAACCGTGGTGATGACCTATCACAGAATTACACTGACAGCCTCATCAGGAGCAGATGGCATAATTCCAGTTCTGATAGGCCATCTAAGAGTGCAAGGCGCCCCTTCCAATTCCATGGGAGAGGAAGGCCACAGAGCTGGGCATTGGCTTCACAGCAAAGCAGCAAACTAAGGGAGAGAAAATGAACTGCAGAGGCCATCAACAGATGCCTCTCCATGAGTAACTTCTTTACTGACAATGACTGGGGATGAGTGACCTCAAATGAGCATGGACTGGCTGCCCAACGCAAAGTTAAGACTGAATACCTACCAGCACGTTTGTCATGCCCCAGGAACACAATCCCTCACCCAGCAAAAGGACAATGCCACAGAAAACAAAACAGACCAATGGATTTCACATATATCAACAAACATGAAGGAGAAGAGTGGATGAACATAGGGGGTTTCAAGAGGAGGGAAAGGCATTCCAATAATCATTTGCTAATGTTGTAAAAAAAAAAATTTTAAGAACGAATAAAAGGAAAAACTTTTAAAAATAGTTTTGAGAAAGCAAAAGTTGTGTTTCGCAAGAAATAGTTGGGATGGTGATGGTAAATATTTTTCAAGATACTGGATGGAAGGGCATCCTTCTAAACCAGCTGATTCCAAGTTTAGTATAAATTCTTTCATGGACTTTCTTTCATCTGGCTATACAGGTCCAAAGGAGACATTCTCTCTGGAAAATCTACTCAGAGTTCTAGAATAAAGGATTATGCTTAGCAAGAAATTATTTCATCCATTCAAAATTAAGTTTTGGTTTATGTATTACCAGATTGTTCAAGTATGATTGAGTATAGTCTGTCTCTCATAAAGTTAGCATGGCTAACATGACTACCATGAGCTTTGGAAAGCTCAAAATGAATTAGGATTTTATTTGAAATCTGGAATTGATGCATTAATGTGGGGAATTTCAAGTGTAATGCATGGTCTTTATAGACATAAATGCATGGGTAAGTTGTTGTATACTACATTTATCCCCTGTCAGATATCCATTTGTATGGAAGGAGGAGGTATTTAATCCTTCTTGATTTTGATTCTCCATTTTCTATCTAACACGTGTCTTTTAATAATATGTTGTGTTTTTTAACACTAAAATTCTACTCAGTTTATGTGATAAGTTAATATATTTGCAGATTTAATTCTATTTCAGCTCCTCTAGAAAAGAACACCAACAAACCTTTGGGGGTTATATTTTTAATGAGTAGTACTGATAGGGAGAAATCTATTCCATATAAGTACAATTAAGGTTTACTGTTTTATTCCACATTCCAGCAACATGAAAACCAAGCATTCTTGCTACCCTCAAAAATGCATCCTTATTCAAAACATCTTAATAAATACATGGTGATAATTGCTAACCTAATTTTCAGAGTGACTATTTAAGTGAAACTCACTTTAAAATAAGTTACATGTCCAACTTAGACACTTCTTAAAAAGTACATGTACAAGTAGAAGAGTTAATGAATTTACTGTTAACATAAAAGAGACTATTTCAAAGTCTGATTTCAAAAAGGCATTTTATGTCTACGGCCATACCACCCTGAACACGCCCGATCTCGTCAAAAAGGCATTTTATGCATTATGCTTTGTCTTTTAGTGCTCTAGACAATTTATAGTTACTCCAATTTCTAAACTTGTAAAGTGCTAGGGTAAACACTTTTGAAAGGAAAACATAAAGAAGTCTTAACACCATTGTTAGTTGAATTCATCAACCTACATCACACTTTCAAGAAGGCAAAAATATCTGGAAAAGTCTTGCACTTGTTTTAGTTGGATGAATTTTCTGCCTACATGTCAACTGTAAGACTCAAAGTTCAGGTTCCTAAAAAGTACTAGAAATGGAATAGAAAATGAAATATCTGACCTGAAAATAAAAACTGGTAATATAATATTCTTGGAGTATTTTTTCAGGAGTGTAAATCAGCTCCAGAAATATTGTATCAGACTGAAATAGCCTGTTTTAGAGATTAAACAATCTCTGAGTATATTTATTTCCTTTGCTGTAAACAATGCCTGAGGACTACTTATTAAGCATACTTCCTTGAGTGATGATGAGAACCATAGTCCCAGTCCCATGGTAGCCAACAATGGTGTGTCTGCTATATAATATATAATGATGCTAGAGAAATACTCAACAAAGGGTTAAAAAAACAGGACCTTGGAGAAAATCATATCTTTCACACGTTTCTCATAAGAGTCAAGTTCTTAAGGATAAATTGCTGGCAAGGTTTAAAGTAAGTATATTTCCAGTGAAAAAATTGCAGAATGAGTGAGATCAAGCCTAAGACTTAAAGATGTGTCTTATTAATACCCATTAAGCCCTAGATGTTGCCATTGATGATTCTGTTAGATGGTGAACTGATGGACACTGTTTACTTCCCTTATATATCACAACATTGGCAAATAGTTATTAGGATACCTCCCCTTCCCTCTGATGCCCCCTCCAATCATTCAGAGCTCTTATTTGTTGTTTGTTAAGTCCATTAGTCTCTTTCTTTCCAGTGGCAGTGTCCTTTCTCTGAGGGATTGTGTTCTTGGCACATGCCATACCGTGCTGGTCTGGTAGGTTTTCAGTCTTATCCTTGCTTTGGGTAGCCAGTCTGTGCTTATTTGTGGTCTATCAATGTTTTTGCATTGTTGGTTGTCTTTCCATTCTGTTCTCTGTGGTGTTTTGCTGTTTCTTCACCTTATCTGGTGTCTGGTTTAGAGGCTTGCCCCAGCCAGTGTCAGTGAAGAAGTTTCTCCAGATCCAGGCATCTGTGAATGGTCATTGGAGATATCTCCTCTCCATGCCCTGCTTTGCTGTCAGGCTGATCTCCTGACTCTTGGCCTTCCTCTTCCATGGTATGGTGAGGGGTACCTTGCTTTCTTAGATGACATCTTGGAAATGGGATTTTGGCTCATCCATTCCTGGTGAGCATGTGGATGTGAATCCGTGACAGCTTGTCCATATAGCAGTTTTACCAGTCCCACATACACTGGTTCTCTCCATATTCCATCTCTTGCGTGCTCTGATAGGTGGGTTGGATGTTTACCTGGTCCCTCATTCATTGTAAGACAGTGTTTGTATTACTTGTGCTCTTCTTTTTCTTCCTGAGGACTAATGGAGTGAGGGTGAAATAGAGGGAGCGTCCTACACCTTCCCCCAAACCCACACCACCCCTGCCCTCCCCATCATGGCCTGCGCCACCCCCCACCCCTGCTCAGGGATGGGGCCCAGATGGCCATACAGGCCCAGCCTCAACCCCCCTGGGATGGTGGCATGGCTGCACCATGCTGTGGCTCTCTGAGCGGGCAGACAGCTTTACCATGCAGCTATCTGCTGGTAGACGGGCTAATTACCCTGCCCAGACTCCTCACTCAGGCTCAGTGGCAGAGGGGGTCCATCCCGGGGTTCTGTGCCACCTTTGCCCCCCGCTGGGAAAGGGGTCCAGACAGCTGAGGTTCCCGGATAGCCAAAAATTCTTATATTTTTGTGAGAGTGAGGTCTGTGTTTAAAAATGATCAAGTGTTGCAGCAGGTTGTTAAGAGTTCCTGGTGTTTGAAACTGTCTAGTAAGAACATCTATTAATACAATTTCTAGTTATGAGAGTTAAGGCCTAGGGGACAAACTAGGAATGACAAAGGGAAGGGATTTAGGGCTAACAAGTGGCCCCCAGACATACTGTTGAAGGAGCTCACAGCTAAAGTGTCAGATGCAGGTGTTGCACGTTTTTTGTATCCACATGCTGTAGGGCCTTAATCTGAAACATTTGTAAACGCTGTGGCCCTGAGAAATGACTTTAGCATTAAAGACATTCAGGAGGTTGACGCAGCTTTCTCACTGGTTCTCTAAATCACTGACCTGCTCTAAGAATTAGAAATCCAAGTTGCTCTGGAGCAAACATGGAGGTAAATTAATCTCAGGTTAATGGTTCAAGTCATATACATTTTAAATCCGTTACTGAAATAGAGCCTCCTCAAATATGGGGATGGGGGGGGGATGAAGTACTTACAGCCTTTTAAGAAAAGCAATATTATTTAGCATGCTTGTCTAAGAGGAAATCCTGCCTAACTAGAATAAACGGGTAGAGAGGAGATGCCAATGACCTCTCCAAGTGTGGTGTCTGAAATATCTTCTATGGAACTCCAGCTTCCATTCCTTACTGATGGGAAGCATGTTAGACATTCACCTAGATGAAGGTAGGCAAATTCTTTTTTTTTTTCTTTTTTCTTTTTGGGACTAGGTCTCACTAATTTTGCCCATGGAACCACAGGCTCACGTTGCCCGTGGTACCACGAATTCAAGCAATCCCCAGCCTCAGTTTCCCAGGTAGATGGGATTACAGGCACGTGCCACCATGCCCAGCTATATTTTTTTGGAACTAGGGCTTACTCTGTGCCCCTGGCAGGACTCGAACCTCGATCCCTGGCCCCGGCCATGGCTTCCTAGGCTGCCACTTACACGCATGCGCCACCATGCCCGGCAATAGGCAAATTCTTTTATTTCATAATGTTTCATCTGCAACTAAATTAAAATTCTATTTCCGGCCAGGCATGGTGGCTCATGCCTGTAAGCTTCAGCCTATGAAGCGGCCAGGGCTAGGGATCGTGGTTCGAGTCCTACCTGGGGCCCGTAGCGAGACCTAGTTCCAAAAAAATAGCTGGGTGTGGTGGCGCGTGCCTGTCATCCCAGCTACCTGGGAAGCTGAGGCTGGGAATTGCTTGAGTCTGTGGTACCCTGGGCAACGAGAGCCTGAGGTTCCATGGGCAAAAATAGCAAGACCTAGTCTCAAAAAAAAAAAAATTATATTTCCTTAATAGCATGTAACTGCTTCTTAAATAAGTGCTTACTTAACATTATCCTTTGAGATTATCAAATATTGATGATATGACAAATGATCCAGCATCAGAGTCTTCTTTAAAACAAATGACTGTGGCTGGGCGTGGTGTGCGCGTCTTTAATCCCAGCCTAGGGAGGGAAGCCAAGGCCAGGAATCGCTTGAGTCTGCGGGTTCAAGACTACCCAAGGCAACATAGCGAGACCTAGTCTCAAAAAATAGCTGGGCATGGTGGCATGTGCCTGTAATCTCAGCTACCTGGGAGGCTAAGGTTAGGGATCCCTTGAGTCCATAGGATTGGGACTACCCCGGGCAACATAGCAAGGCCTAGTCTCAAAAAATAAAAATTTCAAAAATGAAACAAATGACTGATCTATAATCACACCAAGAAAGAGTATCTGATTAAGAAATTTATAAAATACAAAAAATAAATATAGATAAAAAAAGAAATGTATAAAATACAAAGCATAGTACATTTCAGTCATCTATTTTTTCTAATTGTTTTTCTCACTGTGACAACATTAGCAATCTAACTAATGATTTAAAAGTCCTCTTTATATATATATATATATATATATATATATCATCCTTTGAATATAGGATTAACCTAATAGTAGAAATGTTAGCACTCTAAGGGAACCTGAAAGTTGTCTCTAATCACTTCATTTTGAAAGATGAGTAAAAATAACTACCTCTGAAAATTAAATATAACCTTATTATCCTTGATCTTCTGATTATTGGTCCAGTGATAAGTAAGATGTGTAAACATCAGAAAATGTAAATATAGCCTAGCAGAATATCTTTCAGATAATCATTATGGGATAATGTGTACCTCGAAAGTTTGGTGATTTTTTTCAAAGCAAAGCCTGCTGATATTCTCGCTCATTTAGAGAGTGATAAACAGACTGGTTCCAAGATGTCTTTTTTATTTATAATCTGGTAAAATAATGTCTTTTATGATATTAACCAGTTATATTAAGATTGTTTAAATATATGAATCATAACTACAGAGTTCTACCTTCTCAAGAACTATCTTTTATTCCATCTTCAGTGTTTACACAATGTTTGCATAGTGGGCAGTTAATAACCATCTTACAGAAATGATGTATGAAGATAGCCATATGGGATTTGAGTTGGATGACTTAAAAGGAAAGAGTTGACTTTTAGAAATCTGCCAACACCTGGGGATCATTCTTCCAGTCTTCTGTGGAGAGTGATAGATTTTGGCTGCCTGCAGAAAATAGCTCAAGATCAGATCACCATTTGTGGATTAAACTTTTCTGTCATTTATCAACATCTGTACTTACTTGGAGAGTAATAAGCAATTCTCTAAAGGTTTATGCTAACAGTTTCCTAAGTACCTGGGTCTCAATCATCCTGACTGGAAAGTGGTCTCATGGCAAGACCAAGGATTGGTATTTCACTATTAATAGTAAATAGCTTTATCATCACATAACTTAAAACAACTTCAACTCACTTTCCTTCATTCTTTATTTCCCCATCTAGATCTATCCTAGTGGGTTACACCGGGCATGAATTAGGAAGAAGTAAAGAAAGCTAACAAATCTGAATTCAGTACACATTTAGAGCACCTAACACAAAGACTTCAAACACTAGTCTTTCAGACTAGACTCCAGTCCTGAAGAAAAACAAAAGATAGAGGTGAATGAGGAAGTTCACAGTTGATGATCTGGGGCCATTTCTAGTCAAGTTAAGGAACCTCAACTTTTTTTTATAAATACTTTCTTATACAGGTAATTAGTTCACATCTTTGTGCTCCATGGGCCTCTCAGGAACCTCAACTTTATATGAAAAATCCAGAACTGGAAAGCATTGTTATGAGGGTAGGGACAAAGGGCATCACATATTCCTTCTGCTACTGAGAGCTGAGTGACTAAGCAAATCAATCTTCCTGGCTTGAGATTTTTCATCTAAAAAATGAGATTGAACTTGACCTTAAAGATTCCGTCCAGCTTCATAAATGACAAGAAGCCAAGTTACAATTGGACAAAGCCACAGTAAAGTTGCTGAAGAGAGCAAAGGGGATGGGTCTTGAAGTCAAGGAGCCTGTCACCATATTACATCTATAGAAACAAAACTGGCATTATTATCTGTCATTTTATCTAACCCTTATGTTTAATCCTGCTTAAATAATTTATACACCAAATGGCATACATGCTCTTGTTTAAAATATATATATATATATGACTACTGGACTCTGTATGTAGGGATGAGTTCTGACAGTTAGACTTCCACTAAAATTTTATAAGTATAACTTACTCCAGGGCATTTGGAGTTCCCAGTAGTCATCCTGATTATTTCATTTCAGTGGCTAGGGGCATCACTTTCACAATCCAGCTTTTCCTTTCATTTTCCCAATAATTAATAATCTCTAACAGAACACTGCTTTCCGGCCAGCTTCTTGGGAACAAAGGTTCATCCTATTAATTTTTTATGCATTTTCTCTCCTTTTCATCATGAATCATGAGACAACCATATTCTCAGAATGATCAGAAAATCGAGCTGGGAGATCTAGTTGTCATTAGGTGGGCCTCAAAGGAGGGCAGTTGGAGAGAGGTAGAATTCTTTTACACTGAATATCTCTGGTTTTCCCTCTTGCCCTTTCTTTTTTTGTTTGTTTGAGACTAGGTCTCGCTATTTTTGCCCAAGGAACCTCAGGCTCACGTTACCTGGGGTACCACGGACTCAAGCAATTCCCAGCCTCAGCTTCCCAGGTAGTTGGGATTACAGGCCTGTGCCACTGCGCCCAGCTATTTTTTGGGACTAGGTCTCGCTGCGTTGCCCCGAGCAGGACTCGAACCGCAATTCCCAGCCCCAGCCGCTTCATAAGCTGCCGCTTACAGGCACGAGCCACTGTGTCCGGCCCCTTTGCCCTATCTGCCCCAGATTTTAGCATTTAGTTCAATGAGATTTTTGAAGATGGAATAAAAGTCTATTTTACTGCCTTTAAGATATGAGCCTTTCGAATCGTGCTGGCCCTTGGAGAAGAGCTCTAGCACACATCTGCTGCGGCCTAGGCTGCTGGCGGGGGTGGGGGGCAAGGGTGAGTCCTATGCTACTGGAACCTCAGGGTCTCAGGGACTCTAGGTCCAGGGATCTCAGGCTGGGGAAGCTGGCCTCTGCCTCCACGTGGCCAGGGGGTAGGGGCTGGGC
Organism: Uropsilus gracilis; assembly: GCA_004024945.1. Lineage (NCBI taxonomy): Eukaryota > Metazoa > Chordata > Mammalia > Eulipotyphla > Talpidae > Uropsilus > Uropsilus gracilis. The sequence goes on from PVHY01032851.1 coordinate 10,617, forward strand.
ACCTCTGCCAGGGTGCGGGCTTGGGGGGAGGTACGGTGTCCCGTCTGGTCTACTCCAACCTCGATCACACCTGCAACAGGAATGAAAAATCCAGTCTCTCCAACTGCATATATAATGCAGTAGAAAGGAAGTAATAACGGCCCTGGATACACTCACCACCTGGGTGGGACAGGCGCTATATTGGGAACCACTGAAACACGAAGGTGAGGTGACCAATGTGACCTGTCACATTCCTGCCTGCATCATCTCTGGCACTGGGGAATCAAACCCCAGGCCCACAGTAATGTGCAACGTGAAGGAGGCTCCCTCCTTTACCAATCAGTGGGGGAAGAGAGCCACAATGATTGGCTGGCTGTGGCCCATGGCAGATCTGCTAACAGGAGAGAGGAGAGGAACTGGACCAACCACCTGGGAAAGTCTGTCCAGCAGGGAGCACCTCCACCACCAGCAACTGGGAGTTGAACCCCCAAACCCAGATATCAGAACTGTATGGCACAGAACAAACAACACATGACAGACACCAGAAAGGATCCTGGAGAAGCGCACCACATCCATCCTACAAATTCCCAACGTGCTCAGCCTGACTATCTGCCTCACCTGCACCTGGAGATCTGAGCAGCCTCATCTGTTGCTGTCCAAGAGTACAAGTCCACACCCAGGAAAAATGGACATCGTTCCAGAAAAAGAAAAGATCGGTGGGCCAAATATGGACCAACAGCTTGCAGCGAGAGGAGTTGGGGTGACCAGAGTGGTGAAGTTGGAAAGGGGGGGGGTGGAATGGGGATTGTACCCTAATGGGGTTCAACACAACCATACAAAAGTGACCAATATTATATGATAATTACAAAATGAAAAATTAATCTCCTTTTCAACATAGTACTGGAAGTTCTAGCTAGGGTAATAAGGCAAGAGAAAGACACAAAGCCCAAATGCCCCAGAACTGATGAGTGGCT
>PVHY01032852.1:0-11785 GCA_004024945.1 Uropsilus gracilis
GACTCAAGCAACCCCCAGCCTCAGCTTCCCAGGTAGCTGGGATTACAGGCACGCGCCACCATGCCCAGCTATTTTTTTGGAACTAGGTCTTGCTACCAGCCCCAGGCGGGACTCGAACCGCAATCCCTGGCCCCGACTGCAGCTTCCTAGACTGACGCTTACAGGCATGCACCACCATGCCTGGCCTGAAAGTGGTTCTGGTCAGAAAGCAGATAGCTTTACATTTCTCCTTGCTTTCCTCCCAATCCAGTCTCTCACACCTCCCCTGAGCAGTCCCTGCCCTTCCTTAACTCCCCAGCTCACCAAGCTCATGTTGATGTTTCTAGCCTGGGCTGCCGCTGCCGTCTCTGCCTCTGAGAGATGACACCTGCTGTTATTTCTGCTTAAATCTGTGTTCTTCCTTGCCCACACCGTATGAGCCATTTCTGGAGAGAAGGCGTGGGTGGGGTTCCTCTATGCACCTCTCTCTAAAGGAGGTCCACGTGGTCTAATAACTACTCCTTTATTATTCTTGTCCCCTCATGGAAGTACTTGTGAGGGCACCAAGAACAGAGCCTGGGACTTAGACATCTTTATAGCTGCAGCCAAGAGCTTTGTGGTTTGAAAAGGTTCCTAGGGCAGCGTGGGCTCGTTGCGTGAGAGGATGGGTGACATGGGTGAACAATAATGATCGTCATCATAAAAGGTATGCATACAGGGCTTTTTGTTGTTGTTGTTGTTGTTGTTGCAAATCTGGCTCTGTGAATTCAGCATCTCATTTAAGGTTAATAGAATCTGTGACAGAGTTCCAGTTGTCCTCATTGCACAGGCGAACCCACTGAGGATTTGAGAGGTAAAGAGCAGATTTCACCAGCAGCAAGCGCGTACAATACAAATCGATCTGACTCCACGCCGGGCACGGTGGCTCGTGCCTGTAAACTGCAGCCTATGAAGCGGCCGGGGCTAGGGATCGCGGTCCCAGTCCCGCTCGGGGCAACACACCGAGACCTAGTCCCAAAAAAATAGCTGGGCGTGGTGGCGCGCGCCTGTAATCCCAACTACTTGGGAAGCTGAGGCTGGGAATTGCTTGAGTCCGTGGTACCCTGGGCAATATGAGCCTGCGGTTCCACTGGCAAAAAATAGCGAGACCTAGTCTCAAAAAAAAAAAAAAAAAAACCCCAAAACCAAATCGACCTGACTCCCAAGCCAGCGTTCCCCACAATCACTGCGCGTGAGAAGTCACCCACTTGCCGACCACTTGCGAGGCTTATGCGTCGCAGGAGACTGAGCCACCAGCCCCAGCCCACGTCCCGGCTGAGGCTGCGTCAGCCGGGTCGGACCCGGGACGCGTGCGCAGTGCAGCGGCGGCGCCCCCTGCGGGCGGCGCCCGGAGGCGGCGGAGCGGCTATCTGTGCGCCTGCGCGGTGTGGAGGTGTCCGCGGTGCGCGAGGTGCGCGGCTGCAGCTCGCCGGTTCACTGGGCGGCTGGCGCGGCCATGGCGCAGCCGGGGAAGCTGCTCAAAGAGCAGAAGTACGACCGGCAACTGAGGTGAGCCGGGGCTCACCGAACCGGGCGGGCGGGCCGGCGTCCTCCTCCGCGTCCGGGCCGGGCCTAAGCGAGCGGGCGGCGCGGTTGGGCCTCTCTCAGGCCTGCTGCCGGGCCGCGCCGGGCAGGGTCGGGCCGCGCTGGGCGCAGGGAGCCGGCGCTCGGGGCTCCGGCCTGGGGCCCGGGTGGTTCTCGCGGGCCGGGACTCCCCACCCCCCAGGGCGCGTCCGTCCGCCACGCGGTGTGCAGTTCGAGGTGCGCTGCCGGCCACCTCGTTGCTTCTGGCTTTACAGAATGGGGGATCCGGGGTACCCCACCCGGCCCCCGAGAACGGCACCGTGTTAGGTATTGTTCTAAGCCGGCGCTGTCCAATAGGAATAGAATGCTGGTCTCATGTGAGTCCCAGAAGGAGTTATGCGTTTTCTCCTAGCCACCTTTAAAAAGGCAAAAGGAAACAGGTGAAATGAATTTAATAATAATTTAACCCGTTGCACCCCAAACACTGCCATTTCAGCATTTCAATATAAGCACGTTATTAGAGATGGGTCACATCTTTTCACCCTGTCTTCCTCACTTTACAGCGCATCGCGATTTGCACTAGTCTCGGACCTAGTGCTCACTGTCCACTTGTGGCTAATGGCTGCCAGAATGGACTCTGCCGGCCTAAGCCTCGAGGCAGGCATTTACCTACTTTCCCTCTCTTACATTCCTTATTTATTGAGCATTTTCTCTGTCTTAAGGTGGTAGAATCAACAAAAATACTTGCTTCCTTCCCACCACCTCCTTTCCTCCCCTGCCCCCCAATTAGGAGAACTTACTGTGCCCCAAAGGACTAGAATTCCTATTCCTACCTACAGCCTGGTGCTGTATCTGTGGCTATAGGCACTCAAATCTGAGAGCAACTTGGAATTGGGCGACCAGAAAAAGGCTTTTTGCCTTGACTTAAACACATACAGGCCTGCTTTTTTATTTTTTATTTTTTTATGAAGCAGGCTACTAGCAGTTTACATTAGCAGTGCCTTTACTTTTAACTGGACACACCTATGCTTGCTTTCCTCTACAAAGCAGGCTACCTTCCTTGAAATCTGCAATCTTAAACCGAAGACAAGGGGAGGGGGTAGCACCCTCTATCGGGTAGACATTCCTTCTCTTTTACAGATAGGGAAACAGTCTTGGAGAAGTCAGATGACTTGCCCAGCGTCTCCTGTTTTTGAGCCAGGATGTAAAATCAGGCCCTTTGGGGGCTTTTTCCATGCTGGTCCTCACTCTCATTCTGTTCCCCCGCTTGTGGGGAAAGAAGCAGGGTAGCAGAATCCTTGTAACCATCTTAGGTTCTTTTGTAGATTCTTGGCAACCTTGTGTTTTTTTTGTTTTGAGACTAGGTCTCGTTATTTTTGCCCGTGGAACTGCAGACTCACATTGCCTGGGGTACCGCGGACTCAAGCCATCCCAGCCTCAGCTTCCCAGGTAGCTGGATTAAAGGTGCGCACTGCCACGCCCAGCTATTTTTTGGGACTAGGTCTCGCTGTGTTGCCCCAGGTGGGACTCAGACCCCACCGCTACACCATAAAGCTGTCGCTTACAAGTACTCACCGCCACTGTGCCTGGCATGGTTGGCAACCTTGTGTTTTGAATGAATTCATCACCTGCGTTCTACCTAACAGAGCTGAGAAGATATTTCTGGTTCTTAAGTAACTGTTAACAAAAAGAGAGATTTTGTTAGGCTTTTTTTTTTTTTTAGATTTTGTTAGATTTTGTTAGATTTTCATAGGCTGAAGCTTAGAGGCACGAGCCACCGTGCCCGGCTGACTCCTTTCCTGAAAGGTCACCTAGAGATCAGCCATTGTTCTTTCAGGCGCACGCTGACAGACCAAGCAGTCAGATATGTCAGGTCTTTGGTGTGCCCCCCTTTCGTAGAAAAAAAGAGATGTTTTCAGTCCATCTGATTCTTCCATGCATTTCACAGCTGTTCTTGAGCACCTATCGGGGCAAGGCACTGTGCCTAGCGATGGGCCTCCAGCAGTCAGGAGTGGTATGGGCCTTTATGGAGCTTAGAGTGGAGTAGAGAGATGCAGCAAATTAAAATAAAAACCAAATGAGGCAGTTACAGTTGTGGTGTGCTTTAGAGGACATACTAGCTACATATAAAGAAGGAATCTGCATTGGATCAAGAGACAAGAAAGCTATATTAAAATCTCCCGGTTGTGGCGCATGCCTGTAGGTAGGTGGCAGCCTAGGAAGCCAGGGCAAGGGCCAGGGATCACTGTTCGAGTCCCACAGCGAGAACTAGTCCCAAACAAATAGCTGGGTGTGGTGGCATGTGCACCTGTAATCCCAGCTACCTGAGAAACTGAGGTTGGGGATTGCTTGAGTCTGTGGTACTCTGGGCAACATGAGCCTGTGGTTCCACGGGCAAAAATGGGGAGACTTAATCTCAAAAAAAAAAAAAAAAAAATCTTGCAGTCAAGCTGGGTGTGGTGGCGTGCGCCTATAATCCTAGTTATTTGGGAAGCTGAGGCTGGAGATCACTTGAGTCAGCAGGTTCGAGACAACCATGGGCAACATAGCAAGACCTAGTCTCTTAAAAATTAAAAAAAAATAGCCGGGCATGGTGGCTCGTGTCTGTAAGCTTCAGCCTATGAAGTGGCTGAGGCTAGGGATCGCGGTTTGAGTCCCACTCGGGGCAACACAGCGAGACCTAGTCCCAAAAAATAGCTGGGCATGGTGGTGCGTGCCTGTAATCCCAGCTACCTGGGAAGCTGAGGCTGGGGATTGCTTGAGTCTGAGATACCCCGGTCAACGAGAGCCTGCGGTTCCACGGGCAAAAATAGTGAGACCTAGTCTCAAAAAAAAAAAAAAAAAAATCCAACACACTTTCTATTTTTTTTTTTTTTTTTTCTTTGAGACTAGGTCTCGCTATGTTGCCTGGGGTACTGCAGACTCAAGTTGCCCGGGGTACTGCAGATTGAAGTAATCCCTAGTCTCAGCCTCCCAGTAGCTGGGATTACAGGCACCCGCCACAGCTCCCGGATGCTTTTTTGAGACCAGGTCTCGCTATGTTGACTAGGGTAGTCTTGAAACCGCGAACTTAAGTGATCCCAAGCCTTTTGCCTCCCACTGCTTGAATAACAAGTGTGTACCACCACACCCAGCTTCCCAACACACTTTTTAAATGTTAGAGTGTGTCTAGAGACTTTCTGTTCTGCAAATTACCTGGCTTAACAAGAGTAAAAAGGGTGAGGACCAAGTTTCTAGTTCTGATTTAAACCCCCTGCCCACTCCTTCCTCCCCATTGAGCCTTAGGTTACCTAGCTGTGTAATCCCCTAACACCCCCTGTTCCTGTCTTATGTGTTTGCCATAGTTATCACATCAGTTATTCTATTGCAGGAACACTTTAAAGATCAAAGGTTATCATTGATACAAGAGAGTTTCTTTTTTTTTTGAGACTGGGTCTCTCCATTTTTGCCCGTGGAACCGCAGGCTCTCATTGCCCAGGGTACCACAGACTCAAGCAATCCCCAGCCTCAGCTTCCCAGGTAGCTGGGATTACAGGTGCGCGCCACCACGCCCAGCTATTTTTTTGGAACTAGGTCTCGCTACGGGCCCCAGGCAGGACTCGAACCGCGATCCCTAAACCCGGCCCTTTCATAGGCTGAAGCTTACAGGCATGAGCCGCTGTGCCCAGCTACACAGGAGAGTCTTAAACATGTATAATTTGTGTCTTCTCTTGTAGGCTGTGGGGTGATCATGGGCAAGAGGCTTTAGAGTCTGCTCATGTTTGCCTGATAAATGCAACAGCCACAGGAACTGAAATCCTTAAAAACTTGGTGCTACCAGGTAGTGTACTTTTATGGTTGCTTTCTAAATTTACTACTTTAAATTTTGAACTAGAAATATATGTTCTTGACTGACTCTGTTTTGTCTCCCAGGCATTGGTTCCTTTACAATTATTGATGGAAATCAGGTCAGCGGAGAAGATGCTGGAAATAAGTATGTTTTGTTCTTTTCAAATACATGCATGTTAGGGTAGGCAGAACGCCTCAACTTCACCTCCTCCTCCAGGGTGATTTGACTCTTAGCTGCAGGCAGTCTCCATGTTTAGAATTATGGTGAGGATGAAGTACATAAAGTCTAGCATAATACCTGGCCAAGTTGGCCATGAATTAAAGATAGCCATCATTACTGTATTCTTATAATGGAAAATAATATAATGGAAATCCAACATTTCCTACGTCTTTGCATTGATTTCTAGATATTAGTTTGTGTGATTGACCATGATTTGTTTTAGATTGTAATAATAAAAATTTTTTTTTTTTTTTTTTTTGAGACTAGGTCTCTTTGTTGCCTGGGGTAGTCAAAATCCCCAGCCTCAGCCTCCCAGGTAGCTGGGATTACAGGCACCCACCACTGCATCCAGCTGCTTTTTCGAGACCAGGTCTTGCTATGTTGCCGGGGTAGTCTCGAACTCTTGAACTCAAGCGATCCCTGGCCTCCCAGTGCTTGGATTACAGACACACACACCACCACAATAAAAACATCTTTTATGTGTGGCATCTTTTGAACTTAGCTAGCACCATTTTGTTTTTTGATTTTTGTTTTTTTAAGAGACTAGGTCTCTCAGTATTGCCCCCAGCCCTCAGACTAGTCTCGAACTCAAGTGATTCCTAACCTCAGCCTCCCAAGTAACTGGTATTACAGGCATGCACCACTGCGCTCTGGTACTGGCACTGTTTTCTAGATGGCCTGTATATCATTATTTAAAGATGATCCATTCACAGCTTTCCCAAATTTGGATTTCAAGTATGCCTCTTCAAGAGTACTGGAGTCTAGGCCTTCTCATATTTGTCAGTAAAAAAACAAATAAATACAAGAAAATCAGGGTTTGATTTATAGTGTTTCAGTGTCTTTTCTTTGGTTGTAGTGTAAGTTAGTACTATCGATAACTCTGATCTGTTTCTTTAAAGAAAAAGTCCTTTTTGCTTATTGCAGCCACTTGGCTAGAGCAGTCTGTGGTAAGAATAAGGTTTCTTTTTCTTTTTTTTTTTTGAGATTAGGTCTCGCTATTTTTGCCCATGGAACCACAGGCTCATGTTGCCCAGGGTACCATGGATTCAAGTAATCCCCAGCCTCAGCTTCCCAGGTAGCTGGGATTACAGGCGCGCGCCCAGCTATCTTTTGGGACTTGGTCTTGCTATGTTGCCCCCGGTAGGACTCAAACCACGATCCCTAGCCCTTGCCGTGGCTTCCTAGGCTGCAGCTTACAGGCATGCGCCACTGTACCCAGCTAGGTTTCTTTTTCTTATGGAACCACTGACTTTGTGCTGCAAAATGGCACCCTAACTCGAATGAGCAGCCTCAGTTCTAGGGCCTAGGGCTTGACAAAGGCACCTGTTGGAGTCACTCTACAAGCAGACCAAGTGTGGTCTGCAGAGCCCTAGTTGTTAGGGAATGTTAGTAACTGCTAAGTGGGTAGTGGATTCCATGGTCATAAGAGTTGGAAAAATGAATCAAATGAAGCTAAACATTAATATAAGATTTAAAGTCACCTGTGTCAGGTACAGCCATGAGACACCTAATGTTTGATCTGTGCTACAGTGGTCCCTCCAAACAGCCGAGGTAATAGGCTGTTTGTGACTGTCCTTTGTGACACTCGCACAACATTAAAATCACATTTCTCAGAACACACCCATGCTGTTAAATGGCTGGAGTATGTGTGTGTTTTCTTTTTCCACAGCATCTTGTAAAATTCATATTTTGTGGTACACGCTTTGGGAATACTGATTTATTAACACATTTTCCCCCCTAGGTTTCATCCAGCTTTCTTTCTTCAGAAAAATTAATACAGTTTGTCGCCAAAATAGTTTATTTTTTACTGTGAATGAAATGCACCTGGTATTTCCTTTGTAGAAGCCCCTAATTTTTCTCTTATTCTATTTTAGTTTTTTCCTTCAAAGAAGCAGTATTGGCAAGGTAAATAATTTATTTGAGCACCCAATGAGCCTCTGTGTTTTGAATGCTTGGGAAGCTTTGACTTTAAAAGAGCTTGTTATTTCTCTAAGGGAAAGTTATATTAGTGCATTTTTTTCTAATCTTGTAAATCTTTATATGCTTGATAGTTTAAGAACTTAGAAATACTATCTGTTTTTACTCTATATCCTATTTTAAAGCTAAGGCAAGTGACTTAAGTCAAGAGAATGAAGTATGCTAGTTAACCAAGGTTTTAGCTAAGTTAACCAGAATATATCCTTTATTTTTGTATTTCATATTAAAACTCTTACAAATAAAATATATACATATATGTGCAAATTAAAAAATTAAATTAAAAAATTAAAATCTTGCAAAGCCTTATTAATCAACTTAGTGTAGTATTCTGAATGGAAATGACTGTTTCTCACTGATGTCACATATAACTTGTAAATGTAGGAGATTCATAGGACTCTGAAACTTGACCCTGGACATCCTCCCCAAGGATTTCTGGCCATTTTACTAATCAGGGAAGTAGAGTACATATAATGTCGTTCTTCGTTTAAATTCTATGAAAAGCAGGGTTGTCACACCTATGCATGAAATTTGCATAGTTTGGCAGTGTGTTTGCCTGATGGGTTACTTTTCACTAAGTGTTTTCTAATTCAAGTCAAATGCTCTGTTTTGTTTTTTTTTAAAGAATCGTGCTCAAGCTGCCATGGAATTCTTACAAGAATTAAATAATGATGTTTCTGGAAGTTTTGTGGAAGAGGTACGTTGTGTACACGTGATTATTTCTGTGCAGAAATGAAATTTTTTAATAATTCAGAACCCTCAGAATTTATAATCTGTATCATTTATGTTTAGTTGAGAAGTTACTTTTTGTTGGACTATATTATGTTATCTTATTCTAAAATAGCTTAACTGTTTATTTTTTTATTTTTTTATTATTTTTTAATTTATTTTATTGATTTGTCACAATTGTGCATTAATTGATCCCTCCTCCTCCATATCCCTTCTCCTCCATATCCCCCTCTGTATCCCCCTTCCTCATCCCTCCATATCCCCCTTCTGTATCCCCCCTTCAGTCACTCCTCCCATTTTTCTGCAAATTGTTGTTTGGTTAAGTTGATGTTTAGTTGTTGGTTGTTTGGCCTGTTGTTCTCTAAAAATAGCTTAACTGTTTATGTCATGTTTAATATGTTGGATTGTTTAATATTGTTAAATTGTTTGGTTTTTTCCTCCCTGTCTTATTTAGAATCCAGAAAGCCTTCTAGACAATGATCCTTCATTTTTCTGTAGGTTTACCATTGTGGTTGCAACTCACCTTCCTGAAAGGTAAATTTTTATGTTAATGAATTACTTTAATCTCTTATAAGATTTGCATAGTTTTGTTTCCTTCTGCAAAGTCTGTGGTTTTTAAAGTTCTTAAACTCTATAAACACCTTAAATTGGAAGCACTTGTGAATCTCCAGCAGCAAAAAAAAAAAAAAAAACAAGAGAAAAATATTAAGATACAAAACTTGTAAAAATATATTTAGAACTGTTAAATGGAGCATTGGTTATTTTAAAGTGAAAAAAATTGCTAGAATTAAAGCCCTGTGGGTATGTAGAATTTATAGTTTCCTTTTTATTATGGAAATGTTGAGGAACTATCTTTTCTATATCTTCTTCCTAATACAAGAGACTAAGAGTACATATACCACTTGCCCAAAAGATGTACTTTCTGAGATTGCGGCCTTGTGGAATTTCTCTTCATCTCTTCTGTGTCTCCTTGTCCCGTTATGTAAACCATACATATATCTTTACAAAAGTTGTTTTAAGATATTTTCATGTGCGGTGTATTTATGTTCTTATTTATTGTGCTTTCCTTTGCAGTACACTGCTACGTTTAGCAGATATCCTTTGGAATTCCCAAATTCCTCTTTTGATCTGTAGGACATATGGACTAGTTGGTTATATGAGGATTGTGGTAAAAGAGCATCCAGGTAAGATTGTTGCACATATGGGGCTTGCCTTTGGTTGACTCAGCTACAATATTAAGAACTTGACAGTTTAATAGCCGGGCGTGGTAGCATGCACCTGTAAACCCAGCTACCTGGGAGGCTGAGGCTAGGGATCACTTGAGTCCATGGGTTTGGGACTATACCGGGCAACAAAGCAAGACCTAGTCTCTAAAAAAAAAAGAACTTGACAATTTAGAGAGTCAGGGTTTTTTGTTTGTTTGTTTGTTTGTTTTTGAGACTAGGTCTTGCTATTTTTGCCCATGGTACCATGGACTCAAGCAACCCCCAGCCTCAACTTCCCAGGTAGCTGGGATTACAGGCATGTGCCACCATACCCAGCTATTTTTTTGGAACTAGGTCTCGCTACATTGCCCTGAGTGGACTCAAACCGAGATCCCCGGTCCCTGCCACAGCTTCCTAGGCTGCTGCTTACAGGCACGCACCACCGTGCCCGGCTAGAGAATCAATTTTAAATTTAAAAGTAAACTTGTAGTAGCAGCACAGTTCCCATTATGGAATAAAGTGGCTGTCAGAATCGGTAGACTATGAACTGGTTTTTCTTTTACTTAGTATTATAGAAGAAAATAAAAGTGTGAGATAACAGATACAGCTTCTTGTTAGTTAGGAGATCCAGGAGTAGGAAAAAACCTTGGGGTTTTTTTTTTGCCTCCTAGCCTACATAGGGCCTGTGCAGCTGCCAGGGTAAGTGTGTCACACTGAGACATACAGGTCATACCACCTTTGCCCCACCAAATTGTCATTCTTTTCTCATAGATCCTCAGTCTCCCTCAGTTTAGGTGCAGATCCATTGAATGAGTCATTTGTCTAACTAGTGTGCCAAGAAAACAGAGGAGACCAAAGTCATTTGCAGGCAGGCTCGTATAAGCTCAGTACCAATATTCAGTCTTTACTCAGAAAATTTTAAATTTAAGTCCTCATCAAGTTTTCCTTCAGTGTTCTTAGGTTTCTCTGAGCCAGGTACTCCGCTAGTACAGTGAGCGCCGTTGGTATTGGTAACTCGCTTGGTAGTATCTACTTGGGCGGATGGGGAGTGCTTGTGAGGACAGGTTTCTAGCAGGTGGTGCTGAACCATTTACTAAGGTTGTAAGTGGGATAGTGACAGGGTATGAATTTGAAGCTCTGAAGCTGAGTGGAGAGTGAATACATTTGTAGGGGCAAAAAATACAGGTAAGAATTGGACTTAGGAACCAGTAATCTAAGAGTGAGATAGAGTGTTACTGAGACAGACAGATTTTGATTGTGTCCAAGAATTCAACTCAATGCTGACATTATCTACCCAGATACACTGCCAGATTCCACAGATTAAGGACTCAGTCTCCCAAGACCACCTTTAAGACACTGGCCACAAGTGCCACACAACCCCTGCTTCTGCCGGGCATGGTGGTATGCGCCTGTAATCCAAGCGCTGGGAGGTAAGAGGCCAGGGATTGCTCGCGTTCTTAGGTTCGAGACTACCCCAGGCAACATAGTGAGACTTGGTCTCAAAAAAGCAACCGGACACAGTAGTGGATGCCTGTAATCCCAGGGAGGCTGAGGCTGGCGATCGTTTTGTGATTGGGACTACCCTGGGCTATTACAGCAAGACCTAGTCTCAAAAAAAAAGGAAAGAAAAAAAGAAAAACAACCCCTGCTGTTGACCAGCTAGGCTGTACATCAGTGGTCATCATGACCCCTCCTCAGACTTCAGGTGCCTGTTGCAAGCCCTGATTATTATCACCTCTGCTTCTGATCAACTGGCTATAAACTAGAGTTTCTCAGGACACCCACCTCAGGTCTGATTAATTTACTAGGATAGCACAAGGGACTCAGAGAACCCATTTACTCACCAGATCACCAGCTTGTTTCCAAGGATACCAGTCACAAGGATACCAATCAACAGCCCAATAAGGAGAAATACATGGAAAGCTGCGAGGAAAAGGCATGGCTTTAAGTGGGTATATAGCACTATTTTTCCAGCTCTCCATGTGTCCACCAGCCTGGAAATCATCTGAAACTACCCCTCCGTTGGGGCTTTGTGGGTTTTTTTTTTTTTGAGACTAGGTCTCAAAACTAGGTCTCGCTATTTTTGCCCATGGAATTGCAGGCTCACGTTGCCCGTGGTACCACGGACTCAAGCAATCCCCAGCCTCAGCTTACCAGGTAGCTGGATTATAGGCGTGTGCTACCACGCCCAGCTATTTTTTGGGACTAGGTCTCTCTTTGTTGCCCTGAGCGGAACTCGAACTGAAATCGGGTAAAAAGAAAAAAAAAACACTCTTTTTTTTTTTTT
>PVHY01032853.1:0-11581 GCA_004024945.1 Uropsilus gracilis
CCCCATCCTGCCATAGGGCACCAAGGATTTGCATGCCCTGCTCCCGGAGAGCTGGTCACCTTGGTGCAAGCAAAATTTCTGGAGCCTGGAGCCCACAATTCTTTCAATGACAAATAATATACTAATTCCATGAAAGGTTAAAATCAACACCAAGAAAAGGAGTATGTTCACAGTCTATCTTTTGACCTCTACCCAACTACCTCAACAGGTAGGACATGAAACTCTTAATTTCCGGGCCTTGGGTTCAAGCACCACTCTGAGAACTAAAAATAACATTTCATTAATTCAGAAATTCTCTACTGTTGTTACTACAAAAACATCCTTACTTAAAGTACTGCTAAAATTGAACACACGCAACTTAAACATTTGGTTCTTTAAAAAGTCGGGGGTGGGGGGGCGGAATTGTTTTATAGCTGTGGTTATTTTGTTTTATTTAATATAATTATGTAGGACAACAGTTATAATTTCTAAAAATTCTTAAAACTCTTAAGAGCATAAAAATAATTTCTCAAAAGGTATAACACTAAAACCCCAATTTCTATAGACTCTTAAAAGTTTTAACAGCATAAGAATGACCCTTATAAAGACATAAAACTAAAATCTTAAAACTTAAAGCTACAACTGAGCCATTTCTTATCATTGGCTCTGCTTATTTCTTCAACTGCCTATTGGCACTTTTGAAAGACACTGTCAAGGAGTTTAAGTTAAATCTCAAAATTGTTGAAATTTTAAAGTGGATTTGTTTAACTTAAAAACTGCATTGTCAAAGTTAGTAGATAAATAATTTTATAAACTCACAAATGTGTTCTTGTGGAAACATTAAAATTTAGGACTGTGGGTTTCTACTATTGGCATTCTTAGTTTGGAAATTTGGAAGTGAAAACAAATTTAAAAAATTAATGGGTAACATAAGTAGTGGTGATAAAATATAGACATACACTCAGGTAAAATTACTTAATGTTCATTTGAATAACTTTAAATTCAAGCTCTTACAATTATGTTTAAAATTAATTATCATTTGTACTGTTCTAATAATGGGCACAGTTTTTCAGCAATATGATCAAAACTAAATATACATGTAGTAATTAGTGATATAAACAATTATTAAACTCATATCAAAAATCAAGAAAAACAGCCAATATGTATGAACACACTTAAACATTGTGTGGCCTATAAAACAACAATGCAATTTATAAAAAAAAAAGTCATGGAATATAAGAAATAAAAATACAAAAATAGCTAACCCTTTAGTAATAATGTCAGCTTGTTAAAAGGTAAATGTCAACTAAAGTTAAATACACTTTCAAATGTCATACCTGCTTTTTTGTTATAGTTCTTCTGATATTAACTCATACCCATGAAAATATTGTTAAACAAATCTCCCTGGAAGTCCTACTCTTCCACACTGCCCCCTTCAGTCTCAGAGGTGAGGGCCCACCATGTCTTTGACCTGTGGATGGAGCCAGGGTCCAGGGATCCCTTAAATGGGATCCAGAAACAGGGCACTCTGCCCCTGTGTTTGCTCTCTGTAGCTTGGATTGGCCGAGGCGTGTTTCCCCCAGCCCCTAGACCATCAGGGCCTGCCCCCATGCAGGGAGAAATCAGCATGGGTGCTGGGCAGTGTCCAAAGCCCTGCCCACCAGCAGGCAGCCTCATGGGCTATCTGACCACCCGGGGTCCTGGGCCATCAGAGATCCTTTGCCAGCAGGGAGCACTTAACCCCTAGTTAAGTCCCTTGTGCCTGGAGAGGGCCTGGGTGGGATTTTAGCCCCAACCACCAGAGGATGGTTGCACAGGGCAGCCATCTGCAGCCTGGATAGGCTGAGGCATGTTTCCCCCAGTCCCTAGGCCAAGGGGTCTGTGGGGATGCATACCCAGCCATCCGGGACCACCCCTATGCAAAGAGATACCAGCGCATGGGCAGGGGTGGGGGGAAGGGAATGCTCCTTCCACTATCACCCCCGCTAATCTTCAGGAGGCTGAAGAACATACATTATACAAACTCCATCACAGAACAGGTTTGGACCAGGAAAATCCAGCCCACAACCCTGAGCTGGACATAGGAGATGGACTATCGAGAGAACCAGTGCATGTGAGACTGGAGAAACAACTAAAACACGATGTCATGAAGCGCACCTATGTGCTCACCAGGTCTGAAAGAAACAAGACCTCATTTTGGAGATGCCTTCTAAGAGAGCATGGCACCCCTCTCCACCTCATTGGAGAGGAGAGGGAGGCCAAAGAGCGGGGACATCGGTCCCGCAGCAAAGCTGCCAACTGAGGCAGAGGAGATGATCTACAACAGCCATTCACAGATGCCTGTATCCACAGAGAAACTTCTTCACCGACACTGGCTGGGGGTGAGACTCCCCTTAACCTGATTCTAGAACAATAAGGTAAAACAGCAGAACAACAGAGAAGGGAGTGGAGATGACAGCCTGCAACAAGAAAATACAGACAGTCCATAAATATAGACTGACTGCCCAACACTAGGTTAAACCTACCAGCACGGTTCTTCTGGTCCCAAGAACACAGTCCTTCACCCAATGAAAGGGCACCACCACAGGAAAGAAAGAGACTAATGGACTTAACACAGACTAGCAAACAGTAAAGAAAGGGGTTATGGTGAATGGAGGGGGCACCAAAGGGAGGAGGAGTTATCCCAAAATCCATTTACCAAAGTTGTGACTTAAAGAATAAAAATAAACAAATTCAAAAAAAAATATTGTTAAACAAAAAGGGGAAAGGGACCTCCACAAAAAGTGCTGGTATCACTCTATATATTTTCCTGTCCTATTAAAGTTTTAAAAAGAATAAGAAGAATAATTTAAGATATCCATTGAAATGGACCAACCTCTAGTAAAATATTATTAGCCATTAACATTTTCTCAGACAGAGGTCTACAAGGTCAAACCCCTGTGAAAACGTATTTTATAAAAGATTCTCATAAAAAAGAACAAAAATGTCAAGTCAGTCCATATGATCTCCTGACCAAATAATGGTCCAGTCCAGGCAGAATTACAAGGCAGGAGAGAGGTTCTGTTTGTCTCGTTACAGATAATAAAGAACAGTGGCTCCCTCCTTCAATGGGTCAAACCTTGCCTAAGCCCAGGAATGGATGAAACAGACAGAGATCAACCAGAGGCAAAAACAGAGAAAAAAAGCACTAAAAGCAGAGGAGGAAGACTCAAGTGCAGAGACAAAGAGCCAAAAACCAGCCTTAAATCACCTTGAGAACTTCACCCCCTTATATTTGCTTGATTTGTCCTGACTGAATCCTTTACATTGGGGCTGGGAATGGGGGGGGGGGCTTTTCAATGCCTCTTCATTTTTTTAAATAAAAAGGAGGGAAATGTAGAGTGCTAATAATGGATAAAGAGATACACCTTAGATAAAGGAAAAGCTTTATCTAGTCTTGTCCTCTTAGTGTACTAGAGATGGTTACTGGCTGGTCTCTAATCTGTGACGGTAGCCCCCTAACCTCCTAGGAATGTCCCACCAAACAGACATGTCCCTGAAAGATAAAAGTGCTTACACCCACTGGTATTTTTACTCTTTAGGTAATGAACCCCCCCATCCTCCTACCACAGGTGTGCATACAAGAGGTTTTTCTTTCCTTCCTTATTGCCTCATTGTACCTAGGTATAAAAGGTGGTCCCATCTCATAATAAACTGGTTTGGTTATTCTCACCAAGTCCCTATTGGCGAGCTGGCCTCTCTGATCATTATCAATCTGTTCTGTCCTGTTCTTTTCCCACATGCAGCTCCCAACAGTTGGGCCTCATTTGACATTTACCATCAGTTTTCCTTTAGGACCTGGGAGCGGAAAGCATCTTTGGAGCCCCAGATCCATCCGGGAACATTAGAATGAGCAGAAATGCCATGACCATGGGAGGGCATTTCCCCTTTTCTGCCCAAGATGATGTTGGCTCTGTGTAGTGCCTGCCTCTCAGCACAGTTCTGTGACCAGCGACTCCGAAAACCGGCTAAGAACACAGAATCTTCCATCCCACATGTCCCAGCATCTGACACTCTATATTTTAACAAGATTTCCAGGTGACTCTGAGGCCTGCTACTGCCTCACAGGGTGCTAAGGAAAACTTGAAAGATCAGCCTCTCACACTGAAAAAAATAAAACAAGGCAAAAGTAAAGGTGTCATCTCTGTATGCCCGGGTAATTGTTTGTTGTCTGCTTGTCTGTTTGTTGTCTGTTTACTATCACTTGTAATTGGTGAATAAGGAAGAGCTGTGTGTCCTGTTTTAGACAATGTGGCCTGGGGCTCAGAGAAGCCACTCTCGACAGCGGAACAGGGAGAGCTGGCAGCCCATATGACACCAGGACATGAGGTGGAGCACAGAGGGGAGCTTGGGGTAGCCCAGGGGTGACTGAGTAAGGCACACCCAGGAGCAAATGAGGGCAGAGAGAGAGCAAGGATGGCGGCTATTGCTGTCCCCATCGAGGAATAATTTCTGCATGAGAAAGACCGCCACATTCTCAGAAACATTGATGAAATACACTTTCTATCATAGCATAACAAGTAAATCTGAGGAGAGTTGGCAAGCAGCTCAAACCTTCTGCAGAACAGGAGAGGGAGAGACAGGAGGGCAGGTTAACTCTCACAAACTTGAAATTTTACCAAAGAGGGAAATTCACCCTTGTGTTCTTACAAGTAGTGGTGGAATTCCCCAAGGAAAAAACAGACTGCTCTTTGCAGCAACAGGAGATAACAGAAAACTTTTATTATGGTCACAATAAATTGATGATTCAGTAGGGGAGGGCAGGCCTATGCAGCTGGCCCAGCATCAGGATAATAACCAAGGAGTGGGGCCTAGGGGTGAGATCAGTGGTTAAAGAAGAGAAGCAGAGAGCTAGGCACTTGCAGATGGTTTTGTTGAGGTTGATTGAGGGTGTTTGCAAATGCTGTTCTTGTATTTGCTGACTTCCTGGCTGGCTTTCTGTTTTTATGGCATCTTGGTAGCTTAGTTCTAAGAGACCGGTTTTCCAGACAGCTCTCTGCTCTCAGGTGGGAAGCAGGTAAGGAATGATTGGAGTTCCTCTGAAAAGTGTAACTAGCCATGTTTACATTCATTTAAAGAAACATCTATAGATGCTTCATCTATAAGATGAGTTGATGCAAACACTTCATCTTCCCAATACACCATGTCGCTAATCTTAACTGTGGTAACAGAGACAGAAATGAGTGGCAAGAAACCCCAGGGGAAGGTTATGTCCCTGGTGAGAAGACTAGAGAGAAGAGCGTTCTGGGATGAGGAAGAAGCTTGGGGTCACGTGCAGTCTCCTGCCTCATTGGCTGTGTCCCAAGGAATAATCCACATGGTGTCCCCCTCAACACTCTCCCAACTGAGGACTTGCATCTCCCTGCAGATTAGTGAGACAATCACCATGGTCACCGTATCCTGACTACACCCCCTGTCCTGGGAACCAGAGGAAAAGAACTGTCTGTCTTTGGAGAGTGACTTCAATGGGGCAGGGTTACCCAGGAAACAAGCAGAAATTGCACACTTTTATTAAGTTTTATTTAAACAGAAATCTGATAATCAGGAAAGCTATACCCACTACAATCTTAATCACATCAATTATCCCGCTGTCTGTCTCAACTTCCTCTCTGGCATTCTGCTGCTTGTTGCCATAGAAAGTCTCCTTATCTGCAAACTCCCTCTGCATCTGCATCTCTCTCTCTTGCCGCTTTACTCGATCCTCCAGCTCTCTCATCTTCCCCTCATAACAATGTGTTATCTGCTTTTTCTTGCTCTCCAGCTCTGCTCTGTACTGCTCTTGCTTTACTAGGGTTTGCCTCCGAATCTCCTGCTCAGTCTGTCTGTACATCTCATTCGTGTAGCAGCCGCCCCCGTTCTGCGCCACCACGCGCCGGACCAGGGCCAGCAGCTGTGCCCTCTGGGCGTCCAGCTCAGCCCCGGTCGCCTTGTTGTTGAACAGGCAGTAGCAATCACCAAAACTGCCCACCAGCTCTTGGATGTCTGCTGGAGCATCTGCTAAGTAATCCCAGAATTCGGAGTCCTCCAGGTCGTCTTTCCGGGTGAATAAGAGGATCATGTATCTCTTCGCTCTGTCCCCAAACATCTTCAGCATCTTCTGTGTGGCCTTGTGATCCTCGGGTGTGTAGTGGCCCAGCGGGACCACCAGGAGCAGCGCATGGGGCCCCGGGGAGGTCAGGATCAGGCAGCGCATGATCTCCTCCCTGGTGACCGCATCTGGCTCCTCTGTGTCGAAGATGCCAGGCGTGTCCACCACCACAACTTCTTGCCCATCCCAGGTGCTGCTCTCCCTCTGGCAGGATTTGTTGATGGATTTTGAATTGAGACTGGAATGAAACGCTTTCCTTCCAAGGATGCTGTTCCCCGTGGCACTTTTTCCTGCTCCAGTCTTCCCCAGTAAGACCAGCCTCAGCTGGGAATCCCTGGGGTCCTGGGGTCCAAGCCCTGGGACAGGATGAGACAAAGGCATAGTGTCAGAGGACTACAACTTTCCCTATGCCTATGCCTCACTGGGGTCCTACCCAAGAGACCCCTGCTCCCACAGGCGTCTGTGGGAAACCCGAACTTCACTCTCCTGTGGTTAATACTTTGGAAATGAACAAGTGCTTTGGGGGTTCCCTTGACCTTCTTACTCAACCCTTGAAGATCAATAGCCCACAGCAGGACACACGCTGGGTTAAGAAGGGCCCTTGGAGCTGCTGCTGGTGGCTGTTCTGAAAGAAGATGCAGGAAGCAGCACCAAAGCTGCCTGGTGGGCTTCCCAGAGGGAGAGGACACCCTCTCCCCACTTTACATTCAGATGGAACTTTCTTCTTCCCACTGGGAAGCCAGGTCTGGGTCACACAACCTGTCTCTCCCTTGCTGGCCCCGAAGACCCTCAGAAACTGGCTCCTTATATCCCACAAATGACTCCACCCTGCCAGGGGCGACAGCCCACAGGAAAGGAAAATGAAACACCTTATATTTCCAACTTAAGATCTTAAGTGTCACATCAAGAGGACAAGATGCTGGAGATAGCTCAGGGTTCCAGGAAGTTCTGTATTTCATTTTTTTTCCATGCAGGATTCTTCTTTCTTTTTTATTTTTAAGTTCTGTATTTCAAATGACTATGTTGGAGAAAGATAGCTCCATGACTATCCCAGGGAATATACTGCATACTGGAGAATGTACTATACGTAGGACTCCTCAACATGAAATGAATGAGGAAAAACTCCTAGAGATCAGCACCACCAGCAGGTTCTACTTTTTAGTTTCCCTTGGAAACAGCTTCATGGAAGAGCTGAAATTTGGTGTCTAAACAGAGTAGCTCATCAGTTGTAAGAATGTGTTGTACCTTTGTGTAACAAAGAGTTGTGCCTTAAGTCAGACACCAAATCATCTTTTATCACTTTCTCGTCTCACTATCTCTCTGCACAAGCCCTGACTGTGTCCTTAAAGGTCAAGTCTTCAGGGTTTGTGAAGGAAGAACCTCAGATCCCACGAGCCACAAATGGCATCTGGGTGCCTGTGTCTCAAGAGGGGAACATGGCCCACCCAACCCTGGAGCAGGTGTGTGTGGGTCTCTGTCACATCTTGTCTCTGCCTCGTGACCATGCACATGCCCCTTACCTCACCGACTTCATGACACTATTATGATCCCATTTAATTTTTTAGAGGTAATGTCAGCATTCACCCAGTTGCTTAGACCAAAAATCAAGAAATTTCCCTGTGCTCCTCACCTTTTTTTTTCCACATCCAGTCTGACAGCAGGTACTTTTGGTTCCATCCACAAACTTTTCCACTTCTCTCCATCATGAAGACCACACTCCAACCTGGGCTCCCTCCACCGTGTCTGACAATGTCCCTGCTGCAACTCTACGCTCACTGCCCCCTTCGTTTACTCTGTAACCTGGAATGTTCTTTAAAACATGTCAGGCAACCAGAAGAGAAAGGTTACGGACCCCACTGTGGTTTCCACACAATGTGCAACTTAGTTGGAACTGTTGTGAGGCCAGCAAGCAGCAAAACCACCCTAAAGCAGAGTCTCCACATTTGATACCACAGTACTGGAATGACAGGAGTCAATTCCCAGGATGAGAGGGCGGGACCCAGGATGGCTGGTTTACCTCAGGGGAGGTGTACATGTGCGTTCAAACACATGTACGCATCCCAGCAACATCTCCCCATCAGGCTCTCTCAGCGTGCTGGCCATGTGGAGGGGGGTGGGCATCTCAGAAGAGGGGCGGTGCCAAGCTCATTAGCTCATTAGCTGGGCACTCATTAGCTGGTGGAAACCCGCAGGTGATGCCAAAGGAGGGTTTGCACCTGGACACGGTCACCCCACTGCGGGCACACAGCTCCTGGCACGAGGGCCAAGCTCCCCGTCAGGTGCTGGCATGTTCCCCACACAGAACCCAGTGGCCGAGGGCCTGACGGGGAGCCAGGGTCACATGCGGGGTCCCCACAGGTCCTGCACCCGGCTGCCCTCAGACCTTGCGTCCGCCCAAGCGACTGGACTGGTGTCTAGATGAAGGACTCAGGCCCCACCCACGTCCGGGCTGCCTCCAAGGCCCAGACACCAGCCGTGCCCATGGGCTCCACGCTTCCCCTGCTGCCCTCTGGCCTCTGGCCCCACAGACCATGCACCGGACCAGGGTCACGGAGACTGTCAGTGACCCAACTCCAGATCCACCCAGGCCAACGCACCATTGGGTCACTATACACCTGCATTGAGGAGAGTCAATATTGGGGGGTCCCAAATAGGCCCAAACTCAGACAAGGGGGGTGACTCTGTGGAGACTGAGTCGGGGGCCCTGACAAACCAGGGGTCAGGCTGGTGAGTCTGTGGGGCAGTGAGGTGCCTGAGCGGGACTCCACCCACCCTGAGATCAATATGACTCTGCCCAGGACCCTCTTTTCCAGTCTCCCCTGCTCTGCCAGGAGTGAGCAGCCTGCAGGGGGCACAACCCATGCTCTGTGTCCACACATGGAAAGAGCCCCCGACTCTACCCTCCCAGGGGTTCTGCTACCTGCAGGTGACGAGGCTGGGGTGTGGGGGGTGGCAGCAGAGGAAGAGCAGAGAAAGCCGAGGGCAAAGAAAGAATGGACAGAAAACTGAGTGTTTCTCAGAGGAGCACTGCCTGTAGCCCCAGAGGACCCCAAGTCCAGCTGGGAACCCAACTCCCTCTCACCTCCACCGGTGGATGAGCTGCTGTGCTTTGAGAAAGCCATTGTAGCTGGAGTCCTGCAGAAAAAAGGAACAGCCGTGTCATTCGGGAAACAAGGGTTGTTGGAACCTTGCACCTCACGTGGACAGCACATTCCTTTCTAAAACACCTGCTTCTTGCTTTTAGCTCCCATTTCCCCACAGTGATCCTCATACCATTTTTAGGTAGTTCCTTTTTCTCACACTAAAATAGAGGTTCAAGTGCTATGGATTCAGGTCCCCAGCTCCCCAATCGCCCATGTGTTCAGTGAATCATCACTGAAGTACCACGTGCAGAGTCAGTAGACTAGGCCCCCCTGGGACCCCAGACTTTTCAGCCCCACACAGTCCTCCATTTGGAAGTTCATGGCCATCTCAGACATAATCATAAAGTGTTGCACCCTGAACTGCACCCCAGTCTGTCTGCCCCAGAGCCCCCATCTCCACAACATTATTTCCAGTCAGCCAGGGTCCCGCACTTCATGGGATGGCCTGCACCTCTCATTCCTCACTTGCTCATTAGTCCTTCAGCAAATCCTACTGATTCTACTTCCAAATACCATATGCATCCATTTCTTCCCATCTTCATGCTAATTCAGCATGTACCCCATCTCTTTGTCAATTGAATTCATTTATCATTTAATTGATGGTTTCATTTTAATCCCGATTCTACCCTACAGTCGGGAAACTTTTAACACCAAAATTTCATGTTTTATTTAAAATTCTTATAGCTTATGCAACAAACAGATGAACATCTGAGCACAACCCAGGAAGCTCCAGAACCAATCTCTCTCTTAAAGGCTTCGGACACTGCCCCTCACTGTTCCCGAGTCTTCTGCCCTCTACTCCACCTCCTTTGTGGTCCATGCCCTCTCCTGGGATACCCCACCCCACCCAGCACCTGGTTCCTTCCTATTCCGCCTATTCAGCCCCAGTACCCTGAGTCACTTCTCCACAGAGGGGTCTCACACACTCTCCTGTTCCATCACCCCCTCAGCACCAGCTCTGGTGTCATCACTGCTGTTGACCCTGTTGCTCAGGGTTCCCGGTACATAGTTTACAGTCGGGAGGAGTCTCTCTGTGTCCCCCCATATCCCCTCAAGACTGTGGCTCCGGGGGTAGACCCTCTGAGTCTCCTGTTTCCCCAACTCCCCTGGGAACAGCACAACCTGGACAAGCTGATACAGGGTAATGACATAATTGAAAATTGAATAGGTGTCAAAATGTCCTGGTGGGCAATGTCTGAGAGAAAGTCACTCAAGAAGAAGCAAGACACACCAAAAGCAGATAAAAGGGGGGGGGAGGAAGGAAACAAGAATGGCAGGCTGAGAACAGGCCCACATGGTGTGGCCAGGGGAAACCCCCTAAGGATTGAGCTGGAGGTAGCAAGGAACCATGGTGACTGGCGGAAGAGTGGCCCGTGTGGAGAGTATGGCGCCGCAGCAAGGTGGCCTGGAAAGTTGGTACCTGGAAATGGCCAGGGATTTGGAAAGCTGATTTGTGCTTCAGCGATTGTGGAAGAAGTCTGAAAAGCCTTGGAGAAGCAGAGCAGCTTAGAACACTGAGGAGAGAAGAAGCAAAGAGAAGACACCGGAGAAAGACTGGACTTTGCAGAGTGCCTGCCTCAGGTTTGGAGAGACAAGGGGGCACCACCCTGGACACGTTTTTGGAACATTTGGGACTGAAAATGATGATTGGGAAAAGGCAATTGGCCACTTGTGGCAGTAAGGACTTTGTTTTCCTGGTTAATTTCCTTGTCAATAAAACTCTGTTGTTGAACTGCATTTGAGTGGCAACTGCTACGTGTGGGTAAGAAGGATCCAGTAAGAAAGCTGAGTAGCAGACCGCATTTTAAAAGGTTTTTTTTTTCCCCTATGGCTTGCTAGTTAGTGGCTTCTGCCCCTTTCAACCCGATTTCAAAGCCAGCACTTATCAATAAATTAAATTGTGTAAACACTTCCCCCAACTCTTGTCTGCCCAGTGAAAGGCCCTTCTGTTCAGCCCACACATGATGGATGGAAAAGATGAGCCTTTCCTTCTTCATCAAGAGTCAGGAGTATAGAAAAACAGGGTGACATTTTCAATGTTTCCACTGCCACCTGCAGCATTTGGCAAAGAGAACACCAGGACCACCCGAAGGGCTTTGCTGAGCCAACTGTGCCCAGGAACGACAGGAGTGCAAGCTGTGGGGCTGCTGGGAAGTACAAAGCACAATGTGAAACACGGTGAGACACGGTGTCTTTCTAAGGGTTTGTTCTTTATCTCTTAAAGAGAGAAAGTCAGAAATAGATTTCTGTACACAGGAAAGAGAATCACAAAGTATTAAAATCAGTTTGGGCCCAACATGGAAGTTGGGGGTTGGTGTGTGGAGAAGTGGTA
>PVHY01032854.1:0-11581 GCA_004024945.1 Uropsilus gracilis
AGAAGCCTGATGCCTGCACTCCCACTGACATCAGGAATGGGCTGCTTGCCGACAGGCTCCGTGAGTTGCCCTGATGGATCCTCCCCACTTCCTTCTTTTCCACTAAGCTTCAGCTAATTTCTGTTCTTTGTCACCCAAGCTTCCTAACCCACATAGATTAAGGTCGAAAGGTTTGGTTTATTATTTTTCTGGAAAGTTGAGTAAGTGGAATAAAGGGAAAGTTAAACAAGGACAGACACGGGGCAACAGGAACTAAGGGAAAGGAAAAAGCCGCCTGTGGTGAATGCAGCGCTTCCTGAGCACAAGCCTGTGTGCGGCGCCTCTGTTACTCTTCACCATGGCCCTTGAGCGGTGGGTTCATTTCTCCTGTGCCAGGATGGGGGACTTAGCTGGGCACGGTGGCGTGTGCCTTAACTGCAGCCTATGAAGCGAGGCCAAGACTAGGAATTGCTTGAGTCCGCGGGTTCGAGACCTGCCTGGGGCAACATAGTGAGACCTAGTCCTAAAAAATAGCTGGATGTGGTGGCACGCGCCTGTAATCCCAGCTACCTGGGAAGCTGAGGCTGGGGATGGCTTGAGTCTCTGGTACCCCGGGCAACGAGAGCCTACGGTTCCACGGGCAAAAATAGTGAGACCTAGTCTCAAAAAAAAAAAGTTTATAGTTGCACCATCTAAACGTGTAAAGGTCACTCAAATCCCTAAGAGTCTCTGCCAACATAAAAACAGGGAAAGACTAACCTTAGGGTAAATGAATTGGTAGGACTTTTTCCTCCATTAGCCTCCATGGCCAGCACCTGTGGGGTTGCACCCTCCCCATGATTGTATATGACTGGGGGGTAGGGGGGGAGGTGTGCATATGTGAAGGAGCTCACCTGGGCCCTGGGAAGAAAGGCTAAAAGGGTGACCATCAGCCCAGGGTGGGAGAGCACGAGAGAATGCTAGAGAGAAAGTAGCAGAGAAGATTCTGGGGGTGGGGCAGATCAAGGGCCTCACCTGCCTTCCTTCCAGCCCTCTGGCCCTGCCCTGCTTGGTATGTCTGTGTAACTGCTAGAACAAATAAAGACCCTACCCAGATTGGGATGCCTGTGCTACAACTGGCATCTCGAACAGGATGGTTGTGTTATACTAACCAAGAAAGAATATTCATCTGGGTACAGTGGCTCATGCCTATAAGCTTCAGCCTATGAAGCAGCTGGGGCTAGGGATCGCGGTTCGAGTCCCACTCAGGGCAACACAGCGAGACCTAGTCCCAAAAAATAGCTGGGTATGGTGGTGCCTTCCTGTAATCCCAGCTACCTGGGAAGCTGAGGCTGGGGATGGCTTGAGTCAGTGGTTCCACGGGCAAAAATAGCGAGACCTAGTCTCAAAAAAAAAAAAAAAAAAAAAAAAAAAAAAAAAAAAAAAGAAAAGAATATTCAGTATTTCTAGGAATCAAAGCAGACTTAAAAACATACCATTTTTCACCTTCTAGGTTTTCAGGCAATAGAAAAACTGTAAAAGCCATGGTTGGTGAAGATGTAGGAAAACGGTCACTTTCACACTTCATCAGTGTGTGTTTCATCTGATATCAGCTTTCTGTAGGGCCGTGTTGGAAACTCAGCTTTCAAATGTACATCCTTTTGACTCACTCAGGTCTAGGTATTTACCTGAAGGAAATAGAATTACAAGGGTATCCTTTCTAGAACTGTAACAGTGGGAGAGTGTCTGGGTGGGCCGGGGCTTGTGGGGCCATCCACGGGGTTTGGACAAGTCACTACCAGCAGCAGGAGAAATATTTCCATAGTTTCTTGATGGGAAACACTTATTGTACATCCCGAATACCGGTTTTAAAAACTGAAAAGCTTTTGAAGGAAGAGGAGAGAATCTTAGGAGGCTTCAGTTCTAAGTTCCCAAAAATCTGCCAGTCTCTGCTTCCCCCAGCATCCTGGGAAACCCACCACAGTGGTGCTGTCTCAGGGCCCCAGATGTGGGCACCAAACTGGACTGCTCTGTACAACTCAAAGAGATGCCATTACCAGGGTGACCTGGGCATCGTGACTTCCTGCTGCCACCCTGTGCCAGCCTGGCTTGGGTCCATATCCTTTACCCCCAGACCCACAAACCTGGCCTTCCCAGTTTGTGCTGCAGCCCATCCTTCATTCATTTGTTCATTTGCTCATTAATTCAGCAAGTGTGTACTAAGTGCCAGAACCATGTGGGGAGTTTTGTGTTAAATGCTGGATCGACAGCTGGGGTCAAGGTCACCATTTGAGCCCCAGCAAGCTGGTGGGGAGGGCAGAGCAACAGACATTAAGCAGACACAACCGAAGCTGCTTGTCAAACTCAGGCAAACCCACTTGATTCATCATCGCTGTGCCTTCTCTTGGTCAGACCCACCAGGGAAGGTCAGAAGATGCTGCGTGTTCACGGCCAGCGACGCTCCTTGTCTGCTCCCACGTGTCTTCTAGAGTTCTGGTGCCCACCTACTGCCAGGTCCAATGGGCCAGGGAAAATCTGCACTTATAGAGCAGTTGTCCAACCACTGCCACCTATGATGAGTACTGGGCAGAAGGAGCATTGCCAGTGTGTAACGTGGAGGCGCCAACCCTGTTAGTAGTCTGGGAGGGCTTCCCGCAGCAGTGACATTTAAGCTGAGTTGGGACGGATGATTAGGAGCTGATTCAGAGAGAGGGACAAGAAGCCTTGCAAGCCCAGTATGTCACCCAGGCTGTCACCAAAATGTGACGAGACTCCAAGGCCCTCTCTCCTGCCACACATGATGAATCCCCACGGGCAGGACTCCTTTGCCCCCCGAGCTCTGCCCCAGTGTCCCAATGCCACCTTTTTTCTGCTCTGTCACCCCTTTCTCCTCACTGCCACACTTCCTCAGTGCAGATCCCAGTCTCACATTTTTTTTTTTTTTAGAGATGAGGTCTCACTATGTTGCCCAGGGTAGTCCCGAACCTGTGGACTTAGGTGATCCCTAGCCTCAGCCTCCCAGGTAGTTGGGATTACAGGCGCGTGCCACCACGCCCGGCCCTCCAGTCTCAAATTTTCTTACATGTGACCTGGGCACTTGTTCAAACTCCCCAATACAACTCTTTGACGGTCAGTGTGGATAAAAATCCTTCCATCCTCGGGTCACTGAGGGGGCAGGGGTGGTAACTCTGTTTAAGCTCCTTGCCATCATTATTTCTCACTTGGCCTTGCCCATCCTCTGCCTTCCCTGCCTTTCTTTCTCCCAACCCACTGTGCCCCTTCCACCAGGCATCCTGTCTTTCTTCCATCCTTCCTGAACCTGAGACCCAGAATACCCAAACTGTTGGCGATGGAGGAAAGTTGCTTCGACCCCCAGGAGGGGAGGGCCTGGGGCCTCCGCTCAGCTGACAACACTGCCTGGACCCTAGGCAGATCCTGAAGTCACCTCTGCAAGTCAAAACCCCACAGAGACACCTGGGCAGGTCACTATGTGGAACTGTCTCCCCATCAGTAAGCCAGAAAGGGAGGGGAGGGCCGGGCCCCATCTTCAGCCTGCGTCCGCAGTGGAGGCAGGGAGTTGTGGGGAGTCTCTCGGGAACAGGGTTCAGATCCTGGGTCCTTCACAACTTTTCAAGTTATCTTGGAGAAGCTGCTTCTCTTTTCTGAGCCTTGGTGCCCTGCTTGGTAAACTTATGGCAGACTACCTGCCCCCCCTAGGGCTGTTGGGAGGAACCAAGTTATCACCCAAAGGGCAAGCCGTTTCCTTCGATGGCAGAGTGACACATTTTGGCCAGCAGATGGCGCCATGGTAGTGTCTGTGTCTTGGCGCCCCCCCCCCCCCAGCTCCTTGCCAGCCTCTGCTTATGTGGCAAACTCAAGTCTAGCATGTTAATTAAGAGCCTTACATTAAGCTGGACATGGTGGTGGGTGCCTGTAATCCCAGCTACCTGGGAGGAAGGCTGAAGCTGGGAGTCACTTGAGTCGGTGGGATCGGGACTATTCTGGGCAACATAGCGAGACTGTCTCAAAAAACAAACATTGGCCCTGGCAGATCCAGACTGGAGTCCTGATTCTACCTCTGCTAAGAACAATGTGACTTTGGGTAGTTTGCTTAATCTCTCTGATCCTCAGTTTCCCCACGTGCACAATGTTACCCCTCCTTCTGGGGTTGAAGTCAGATGGATTTGATCTAGGACACAGCCTCCTGAGGCCCCTGCAGGGGGTCGGTGGGGGTTCTCAGCAATGTGACCAGTACAACTAGCCCGAGAGCCAGGGCCTTTACTTCCGTCTCTCCCACTGGAATCACCCTGTCATCATGTCACTTCTGTCCTCTGTCTTGAACACGCACATGTTTTGTGGCTTCCTAGAAAATTACAGACTTTTTTCAAATTGCATTTTAAAACTTGATTGAAATGCAGTTTATGTATCATAAAATTCACTCGTTTTAAGTGTACAATTCAGTAACTTTCAGTAAGTTTACCAAGTTGTCCAATGCCCCCTGCATAGTACCCCTTGGCCACCCCCACTCCAACTCAATAACAAATCTTTGTCTTCCCCTCCCTCTCGTTCCAGCTGGTCCTGTCTTGGCTTCTTCTATTAGCAAACCCATCTTTTTCTCTATTCCCTCAGCAATTCACTCAGAACCTGGTATTCAGTAGGTGCTCAATGAAAGACTATTCTGGACTTGAGTAAAATAATCATCCTATTAACCCAAGTTTCATGCTTACCCCTAACATCCCACTGCACCCCACTGCCAACAGTACCCCCTCCCCCACCATCTAACCTGAAGCCCCCTGTGTGGAGCCCCCCCTTCCCACGCTTGCAGAGAGCTCTTTCTGGCACCTCTAGCCCCTGCCTCTGTTTCTCCCTGTGGTTTCCTGCTCCAGTCTGCTCTTCGAGTGACTCCCCAAAAGCACATCTGATCATGCCAAGAACAGGTGCCATCTGGCAACCTGAAGTCCAGGTCCCATAACCCAACACGCGCAGCCCTCTGGCCCAGCCCCTCTCTCAGCTGTCTTAGCCCTCTTTTCTCTCCAATTCTGGCAGATTCTGGTGACCCCAAACACCAGTAGGGTGACCTCATGGCTAAAGGCAGCCTGGCTGAAGAGCGCACCCCAGCCGCAGTGCCCTTCTTTCCTCATCTGTAACATGGACGTGACAAGAGGGCCAACTTCTCAAGGCTGTTGCGAGGATTCAGCATGATGGAATTGAGGCACTTAAAACAGGGCCTGCGCCAGCCAGTCCTCAATAAAAGGCAGCTTCTGGTCTCTCTTCCAAGCGAGCTGGCCTTTTGCTCCCCAGGGAGCCTGTGCAGCCTGTCTTTCCCTTTCTCTCCACCAGGGACGCTGCATCCCACACCGCTGAGCTCTGCCGGGAAGGCTGGAGCTGAGAGGCCTGACCCATGGCCCTCCAGTGAGCTATACGGGTCTTTGCTTCCAGGGGCTTATCACGCGGACTCCTTTGCCACCTCCCCCAGGGCAAATCCAACACCAAGTCTGACATCATTTACCTCCTAAACAACTCTCAAGTCTCTCCTCCCATCCTCACTGCCACTTCCCTCACACCAGGCATGCGTCGGGCACCCTGCTTACACAGCCCCTTCAGTGCTCTGCGCAAAGGGAGCTGCACTCGAGCCTCCGGCCTTGCCAGCCTTCACAGGCTCCTCACGGGGTTCACCAGACCCCACGGGCTCCCCCCTACTTGGCCGCATAATAACCCCATCTCTTTTTCTTTCTTTCTTTTTTTTTTTTTTTTGTTTTTGAGACTAGGTCTTGCCATTTTTGCCATGGAACCTCAGGCTGACGTTGCCCGGGTACCACAGACTCAAGCCATCCCCAGCCTCAGCTTCCCAGGTAGTTGGGATTACAGGCGCGCACCACCACACCTAGCTATTTTTTTTGGAACTAGGTCTTGCTACGTTGCCATGAGCGGGACTCGAACCGCGATCCCCGGTTCCAGCCGCGGCTTCCTAGACTGCCACTTACAGGCATGCGCCACCATGCCCGGCCATAATGGCCCCATCTCTTCCAAGCTGGGTTCCAGTCACACTGGCCACATGAGCTCTCACCCTGCCCACCTCAGGACCTTGGTACAAACTGTTTTTCCCACCTCGGTCCCCCCTCACCCCATGATCCCTTATTAAACTTCCTCAGATTCTGATCTCCTTAAAGACACCATCTCTGACCCTCCCACCACAGTTGAATCAAGATCCCTTGTGATACGGCTTCATAGTACGGCAGTACTTCCTCCTCTCCCCTAATCACAGTTTATAATTATATATTTGAGTGGCTATTTGATGAATATCTGCCTCCCTCACTTCCTTTGAATGCTTCCTGAGAGCAGAGGCTGCCTTTTCCCATTGTGTTCCCAGAGGACTGGTGTGTGTGTGTGTGTGTGTGTGTGTGTGTGTCTGTGAAGGCAATGACATGATGGAATGAAATGCGCCTGTTTCCCTACTTGTCCCCTTACTCCCTTCTCAAGTTTCTAATGAAAAGGCCATAACCTCGTCTACTGCCAGACCACCTCTCTGTCCCACCTTGGCCTGCAAGACTGTAGACCAACCAATGTCACATGGATGTTTGGCATCATTTTCTGGTCTTAGATTGTTGTCTTAACTGTGCTGAAAGAAGCACCGTGTACTGTGACAAAATATTAATAGTAATAATATCCATGCTGGACACTGAAACTCACCCAGGAATTCCCCAAGACTATATTCTTTGACCACGGACATTTCTGAAAAACTCCCTTTCCCAGCCCATATCTGCCCTGTGGTATCAGCAGGGTAATTGCACTGTTTTCCCACCTTCATGGAAGATAAAGTACAGGGAGGCCGGGCATGGTGGCCTATGCCTGTAAACGACAGCTTATGAAGTTGCAGCGGGGTTTGGGGATCGTGGTTTGAGTCCCGCCCAGGGCAACGTAGCGAGACCTAGTTCCAAAAAAATAGCTGGGTGTGGTGGCGCACGCCTGTAATCCCAGCTACCTGGGAAGCTGAGGCTGGGGATCACTTGAGTCCTTGGTGCCCCGGGCAACGTGAGCCTGCAGTTCCACGGACAAAAATAGCAAGACCTAGTCTCAAAAAAAAAAAAAAAAGTACAGGGGCCAAGCACTGTGGTGCGCAACTTTAATCCCAGCCTAGGAAGGGAGGCCAAGGTTAGCAATTGCTTGAGTCCAAGGGTTCAAGACCTGCCCCGGGCAATATAGTAAGACCTAGTCTCAAAAGGACAGCTGGGTGTGGTGGCATGCACCTGTAAACCCAGCTAGCTGGGGATTGCTTGAGTCCGCAGGATCCCAGAACCGATCCAGGATCTGGACTACTCAGATCTGATCCCCAACTGGGTCTACCTAGACTGCCCTGGACAACATAGCAAGACCTAGTCTCAAAAAAAAAAAAGTAGAAGTCTGGGAAGACCGAGACACAGGTCCCCGGAAGTCTGAGCTGGGGGGCCACTGCTGGCCTTCTTGTCCAGCGCTGTGACTGCCTCCCTAAGACCTACGGACCTGTAAACTCCGTATGGGCAGGTGCACAATAGTTGCCTCACTGTCCCCAGCGCCTCACAACGGGGAGGTCCCACAGTGACTGCTGAGTGACTGCATGAGTGGATGAAGCCCTCCTTACCCCTGGCCCAGGCCCAAGGTGCCTCCCCCCACCAGAGATCTCCCGGATGCTTTCCCTGGTCAGGGCTCTACCCAGCTGGATGCCCAGGAGGAAAAGGTCCAAGCAAGAGGAAGAAGCGTATCTCTAGAAGCACCTTTTGCGGCCAGCACAGCCACACCTTCTGAGCAAAGCTCCTGACACTTTGCAAAGGGCTCGCACTGCTTTTTTACTGAGATCTCAAAGGAGTTCTGCAAGGACCAGGGCAGAAATCAGCAAAGGAGGAGAAAAGAGAGAAGGTCTTTTTCCCTCTTTGCAAAACCTCTCTGGCGGTCACTTAGTACCAGGCTGCCCCCAGCACTGGCCACTGCCTGCACGTGGCCATTTAAACAAATGTAAATAAAATTAAAAATCCAATTCCTCAGCCTCGGTGACCACAGTTGCCACCTGCGGCCAGGGGCCCCCAGCTGAACAGGCAGATCAAGAGCATTTCCCGCCCTGCAGAAAGTTCTGCTGGACCAAAGTGATGTATGACACACAAACAAGCAAAAGAAAGGGGAAAACACCTGTAATTCCAGTTCCCAAAGAAAACTACTGCTAACATTTTGATGTGGATATTTCCAGTTTTTTCTACGGGCAGGCATCATGTAAACCCGCCCCTTCCCCCCACCCTGGCCTCCCCCTCCCCCCGGAAAATGGGTTAATACTGTGCAAACGTTTATGGCCTGGGTTGTTTTTTTTTTTTTTTTTCACTTCAAGTACTATAAATATCTTTGTGTAACACCTTTTTTAAACACTAACACAGTATTTCTATGACGACCGTAATTTATTTACCCTTCTCTACTCACAGGTATTTATTTTGTTGCCCTGCCTTTTTTATTACATGATCAGGAGAACTCTTCTTTTACAAATTTATGTAAACACTTTGTGGGGCAAGAGCTATATTTTATTTTGAAATCACCTCATTGTTTACGTAAACGTGGTAGACGTTCATTACCGAAGATTAAAAGAAAAAATTCTCCCCCATCACATTACCCCCCAAATAACCACACTTTCCTTCAACTTTGTGTTGTCAGATTTTTTTCAAACATGCATAAAGTTTGAAAGAGTTGTACAACAAACACCCATACACCCACCACCTCGATCCAACCCTCGAAACCACCACACTTAAAACACCTTCCTCCATCTAAATGGATATAAATATGTGTCTATAAAATTGACATACTTTATACATTGCTCTACAACCTGATTTTTTTTTCAGTTTCTATTTACTTATATATTGTAAACGTCTCCACTAAATCGCCCCCACGACATCATGTCAAATGCCTTCTTAGTGCCTCTAGTGTGAATCTGGCAGAATTTTCATGAATCTGGACATTGGTATTTCCAGGTTTTCACTGTAAAGAAAAGTCCCAAAAGTTTAAGAAACATCCCTCTATCTTGCCTTAGAATCATAAACTTCTAAGGGTCAATTCCCACACTGGAGATTGAGGAACATAATTTGGGAATATGCCACGAAGAATACCAACAAGCACCTCTCAGTTATTCAAATACCTTCATTTAGCGTGTGTTTATTTAGCCACTTCTATGAGCCTGGGCCTGCTCTGGATAATGCAGCAGATGATGACACTAAGTGTCTGCCCTTCAGGAGCTGGCGTTCTAGGGGGAGACATTCGATAAACAAGAAACCGCTTGGTGTCTTCATTCCAAGGTGTTGATTGAGACGCAAGCAGGAGAGGGGGCTAGAAAGTGGTAAAGAAAGTGGTAAAGGCTAGAGGGGCTTGTGTAGAGTAGTGGGGAAAACCTCTTTAATGATGAATGGCAGGGAGCCCTGTGGATGGATAAACGGACCCGACTAGCCAACCTGAGGCAGAAGGAATCGTAAGTGCACAGGTCCTGAGGTGCAAGTGTGCTCAACAGCCCAGAGAACAGCAGGGAGGCTAGGTTGGCTGGATGAGTGTTCTGTATGGAGAATAGCATATGGGGGAAAGGGGAGGGAGGAAGCAGGGAGCACTGGTAGCAGCCATGGGGATGGAGAGGGCCCAAGTCTGGACAACATTTGAAGGTTAAAAAAGTATTTGTGCTGAGTCAGATGTGGGTGTCAGCAAGAGTTCAGGGATGACCCAAGCTGCGGACAGAGCAGGGGGAAGCATAGAGTCCTGGAAAGGCCAAAGGAGGGTCAAGTTTGTAGGTAAAAATCAGGAGCTCAGTGTCTTTGTTAAGTCTGGGTTTCTTTTTTGGGGGGAGGGGACTAGGTCTCACTTTGTTGGCCGGGGAACTGCAGACTCATATTGCCCGGGGTACCACGGACTCAAGTGATCCCCAGCCTCAGCTTCCCAGGTAGCTGGGATTACAGGCGCGTACCACCACGCCCAGCTATTTTTTGAGACTAGGTCTTGCTAAGCCCTGGGCGGGTCTCAAACCCACAGACTCAAGCGATTCCTAGTCTCAGCCTCGCTTCGTAGGCTGGGACTAAAGGCATGCACCACTGTGCCCGGCCTAGGTCTGGGTTTCTTGTGGGTGTCTGAGTAGACATGGATGATTCTGGACTTGAGCAGGGAGGTCTGGCCTAGAGAAACAAATCTGCAGGCACCTGTATAAGGGAGGCATTTAAAGCCTTATACAGGGAGGATCTGGAATGTGAGCTTGAGAAGTGGAAAGGTTCAAGGGCAGCTTACTGAAGAGTCGGGAAGATGAGGGAGAAGGAGACTCAGAGGGGTGCTGGGAGCGGGACGGAAACCCAGAGAGTGGGGTCTGGGACCAAGCAGGAGGACCTGGCCACCTGCTCGGATGCTGACAGAGACCAGAGCATGACTGCTGCGCTGGGCCATGGGAGGCACTCAGGACCTGAGCAGCCAGGGTGGGGGCGGCGGCCCAACCAGGGAGCGTCCACGGGAGAAGGGGACGTGCCATCAAGACGGGTAATCTGCCAGGCGTGGTGGCGCGCGCCTGCTATCCTAGCGCTGGAAAGCTAGATCACTTGAGTTCTAACCCCAGGAAACCTAGGGAGACCTGGTCTCAAAAAATCAGTCGGGCGCCGTGGTAGGCACCTGTAATCCCAGCTACCTGGGAGGCTGAGGTTGGGGATTGCTTGAGTCCGCAGTACCCCGGGCAACATAGTGAGACCTAGTCTCCAAAAAAAAAAAAAAAAAAGGGTAATCTGAGTACTCTTGGCAATACATGGAGGGGCGCAAAGAAAAGTGTGTGTGCGCGCGCGCGTGTGCGCGTGCGCGTGCATGTGCGCGCGCTACAGTGTGACTGCAGGAGGCTACCGACCTGCAGGAGCCACAGGAGAGATTTCGGGATGTGTGTGGGTGGAGTGAGGGGGTGCTGTGCCTGAGGGAAGCTGTGGTCTGTGAAGCCACGAGTCTCCCCCGTGGCCAGCCAGGAAGAGGCTGGGAGCCGCTTAGAGCCTCCGGCCAGTGCGCCTGGCAAGGGGGCAGCCTGGGGAAGTTTCCTTCTGAGTGCTTCTGTTTTCCCAGTGAAACAGGAAGCAAGGTCATCCATCAGCTGACAGCAAATACAGCAGGTTTTGTCTGGTGTTGTGACAGATAGCTGCGGCTTCCGCTGACCGCCAGATGAAATGGTTGGCTTGTATTTAGGGCCACTTGGTAGAAAAACCTCTGAGCACCAGGAACGCATATGGGGCCAGAGCTCACGCTCTGCTAGGCGGGAGGGGGCTGGGACCCTTGGGGAGCTCTGGGAGGTCACACGGGTCAAGGTGTGAATGCACCTGGGTGCGAAGGGCGCCCCTGAGCCTCGATCCCTGCATGACCTGTTCAGCTCCGCTCCTCCCACGTGTGTGAGCTGAACACTGCGAGGAGGAAGGACGCCAGTGTCAGTGCCACAGCTGGAACCTGACTCCAGACCAGCTCGCGCTCTACCAGAGCCCTCCATCTTTCATCACACGTCAGTGGGGAACAACAAAGCTGCAGGGAGCAGAGTCACCCAGGCCACGGGAGAAAGGGAGGCTCTACATCCAGATCCCCCACCGATCACCCCCATTTCACAACACCCTTTTTTCATTTT
>PVHY01032855.1:0-11575 GCA_004024945.1 Uropsilus gracilis
GGGGAGGGGATGAATGGTTCACCACAGTCCCCTCTCATTTAGCCTCCACTCCAAGCAGCCCACACCAGCAATAAGTACATGGAGACAAACTTCGACCACAGAAACAGCAGAGGCAAGGAGCAGCAAGAAGGACTTTAAAAACAAATACCTCTAAGGCAGGACTCAAAAAGAGCAAGGCAAGTTCACAGAGCAAAGAACTGAGAGAACAGGCATGAAAGAGCTATGCCTGCCACTCGCTGGGGAGCCGTGACCAAAAACCTGGCAGAGAGATGCTGTCAATAAAGAACAGCACACCCCCTGTGCCAGAGGGAGGACGCCTGCACAATGGCAGTGGCCCTACAGCAAAGCTCCTAAAAAGGAGACTAGGAGACCTACCAGGCTGTCCCCATCGAGAAGCAAAACATAAGACTGGGAGTCAGGTCCCCAAAGCCGAAGACCTGAAACATAGTGGGATGGAGCAGCAAAATGAGGCAGAAAACAACAGAAAGAACAGCCACCAAGAAACAAGAAGCATGGATAGAAGCCAAAGGCGCTCGGATTGGCCGATGAAGATTAAAAAAAAAAAGACTTAAGGGCTAAACATGGACAAGCAACGAAAAGAAAAGAGGCAAAGAGACCAGAGGGGGCGTGGTCGGGTGGGGCAATCCCATGGGGATCAACAATTATGCAATCATATATTGCACAAAATCCAAAAAAAATTAATTACAAAATAAAAATGATTAAAATCTTGGACACAAATATCCACTAGGTGGAGCCCAAAAAGAACTTGGAGTGAACTTCAAACACAAGACTGTGAGACCAACTGTAGAGACGACCATCAGGATGACGCCAACACCTTCACTCTCAACAGGGCCTTGGAGTCAGAACTATGGGACCGAGAAGCCTCCAACAAAAGCACGGGTGCACCCCACTATGCACAGAGGGAGGAAGGCCACAGAAACATGGCAGCTGCCTGACGGCTACGAGGCTGTCCATGAGCAAAGACCAACCAGACCAACCATCAGATGAACATCTCTCCCTGCAGGGAATTTTCCAACCAACGACACAATGGAGGAGATGCAGCGCAGAGGAACCAGCACTGTCAGCCTCCAAATGAGCTGGGACGGGCTGTCTGACACAAGCTAAGACTGGAAACCTGAGAAGTGCCGTCTACCACGCCTCAGGGATGCTGATCCTCACCCAGGGAACGGACATTGCTCCAGAGAAAAGAGACTTAAGGGCCACATGGACGGGAAAACAATAAAGAAAAAGGAGACAGCGTGACCAGGGTGGGGGGCTGGGGGGGTTCCCCAAGGAGACCAACAAAGAGAAATGATGTTGTATGATATTAACAGTAAATAAAATCTAACAAAAAAGATAAATTTCTATTCATTGACAATAAGTGAAGAGATTCCCAG
Organism: Uropsilus gracilis; assembly: GCA_004024945.1. NCBI lineage: Eukaryota > Metazoa > Chordata > Mammalia > Eulipotyphla > Talpidae > Uropsilus > Uropsilus gracilis. Next base: position 1,398 of record PVHY01032855.1, read on the forward strand.
TTTGTTACATAATCTTAAAGAAAGTTTAGCAGTGAAGAATATTTTAATGGTCATTTCTTTTAACTGTATTTTCATAAATTGCACTTTCCTAATATATTCTCTGGTTAAACAACAGCATACATTCACACACCAACACATATGTATGTTGTGTGTGATGTATGTTGTGCCATGGTCTGTATTTACCAAGAAAGACAAAGCACTATTAACAAACCAAATATCTCAGTGTAATGCTAACTAAATAAGTGATGTTATTCTTATAATTAAATACCATGTATCCATGTAAAAGACCTTGACAAGTGGTACATATATGCTGGCACAGATACATTGTTAGTGAAAGATAAAGCTCTACAAAATACATGGAGCATAGTTTCTTTAGAGAAAGTAGTATACAGGTAACTATGTATACTAAAATATATAATACATTATCAACAGTGACAGTTTCCATTGATTAAATTAAGGAGTTCAACTCCTTGTTTGAACATTTATGATTCACTCACTCATCTGATCCATATTTTTTAGTACCTACAAGGTTCCAGGTAATTGTATGGGTGTCAGGGGTATAGCAGTGAACAAAACAAAGCTATGATCTGTGTTTTTTAAATAGGAAGAAAACTTTAAAATAGAGTTTAATAATTTCTAGAATTTCAATTATTACAAAAAATAAAGAAGTATGAATCATTCATCTCATTACCCATGACAAAATTCTTTAACCTCTTTTTTGTTGTTTTCAAAATCTTTTCTTTTGGTATTAGAATAGTCATAAATCTTTATACTAGAAATCAGCACCAAAACAATCTCTACGTGAAAAAAAAATTTTAAAGATGACATACCCAAATGAATGGGAAAAAATTGCAGCCTACACAACTGACAGGGGTCTGGTATCAAAGATCCACAAAGAACTCACACAACTGAACAAAAGTGAAGCAAAACGCCAGTCAAAAAATGTGGAGAAGAGCTTAAAAGAAACTTCTCCAAGGAGGAAATATAAATGGCCAATAGGCATATGAAAAAATGTTCAACATCACTTATCATTAGGGAAATGCAAGTTAAAACCACAATGAGATACCATCTCACACCAGTAAGAATGGCCTGTATCAAAAAAATGGGCAACAAGTGCTGGTTGGTTTTGGAGAGAAAGGAACACGCTTACACTGCTGATGGGAATGCAGATTGGTCCAGCCACTATGGAAAGCTGTGTGGAGGACCCTCAAACTACTAACATAGAACTACCACTGGACCAGCAATCCCACTTCTGGGAATCTACCCAAAGGATACAAAAGCACTGATTCAAAAGGACACCTGTACTCGGATGTTTATTGCAGCACTATTACAATAGCCAGGACATGGAAATAACCCAAATGCCCAAAATAGATGAATGAACAGAAAGTTGTGGTCTATGTCCACAATGGAAGATTATTCATTAATCAAAAAAGACAAGTTTGATGCACTTGTGATAATATGGATGGACCTAGAAGGAATCATGTTAGCAGAAATAAGCTGGAAAGATAAAGAGAAATACTGGATGATCTCACCTATCTGTGGGATATAAGGAAAACAAACAAACGAAAGGACAGGAAAAAATTAAAATGTCCAAAACTTAAATAGCTTTGTAGGTAAATATATGCACGCAGTTATATAAGCATAATAAAACACTTAGGATTTCATTAGAAGTACTTTACATGAAAGTAATAGAGAACCATGCATATATGTACACATAAATATGAATATGCACTTATAACATAAATATTTTCATAACTTTTAGATAGTAATCACAATATTTTACCTATATAAACACAAGAAAATGTTGAGTTTATGGATCTGTGATATTTCAATACCTTACTAATTTACCAGAAATATTAGAAGTTTTTAAAATGACATTAATATTGTGTACAGTGAGTTAAAAACTATTTTAAATTTATTGCAACATGTATGTAGGTTGATATTAATTCAAGTGTTTCAACTTTATTATAGTCCAGTCCATACTCTCAAATTCTTACTAATATCATGAGTTTTTTTTTCCTTTTTTCCCTTTAAATTAATAAAAGTTAAATATTTCTTCATAGGTCTTTTCAGATGGCTTAGGCCCTTTAAGAGTAGCACATCCTGATCATGGCCTAGGCCACTGCCTAGGATGGGGGATAAGGTGATTCCTATGCCACGGGGTCTCAGGGTCTCAGGCTGGGGAAGCCAGTTTCTGCCTCCACTTGGGGAGGGCATGGGGTCTGGGCACCCCTGCTTGGGCCCAGACCTGGAAGGTCCTCCCTTTGGTTTATGCCAACCTCAATCAGACCTGCGCTAGGAATGAAAACACCCAGTCTCTCCAGCTGCAGATATAATGGAGAGAAAAGGAAGTAATAACGGCCCTGGATACACTCACCACCTCAGCTGGACAAGCAGCGTGTCAGGAAACACTGAGACAAGAACGTGAGAGCAGCAACGGTGGTGACCTGCCACAGATTCCCACCTGCATCGTCTCTGGGCTGGGAACCCAAACCCCTGGTCCACAGATGTGTGCAACGTGAATGAGGCTCCCTCCTTGACCAATCATGGGGGGAAGAAATCCACAGACGTGGCCGTGGCCCTAGGGCAGAGCTGCTAACAGGAGAGAGGAGAGGAGCTGGGCCAGTCACCTGGGGAAGTCTGTCTGTCCCCAGCAGGAAACACTTCCACTGCCAGCGGCTGGGAGTTGGGCTCCCAAACCAATATATCAGAACTACATGGCACACAAAAGCACCACGTGACAGACACTGGCAAGGAGGCTGGAGAGCCGCACCAGGTATCTGCCTTACAAGTTCCTGACATGCTCGGCCTGACCTCCCGCCTCAGTTACTCCTGGAGACCCGAGCAGCCTGGGATCCTATTCCTGATGTTCTGAGAAGATTGTCACCTGTCACCATTAGGAAAAAACCAACATGAAAAATAAGTAAGGGAGATTAACACCTACAAACTCTGCATATTCACCAAGCAATTCGTCATACAGTGTCATGGTCGCTTACAGCAAGACTCATCATTGTGGATGGGAAGATGGTTACACTTTAAACAACAGCTATTCAGAAAATGGCTCATCTGAGTCACAGATGAATCACCCAGCATCCATCCCAGAGACTGAATATGCTGTGTTACAGGGAACTGTGACTGACAGAATCATCACTAGATGGCAGTGTGAGTTGAACAGCCAAATGAGAACAAGTCCCTTCCTCAAATTTAGATCAGACCCAGGATATTACCCAAGTTGGATTTCGTGACAGCAACAAGAATGGATTTCTGTTGCAGAAACAAGTCAAAAAAGAAAAAGACAGAAACCAAATGGTTTCACTACTACATGGGACATGAGGAAAATAAAGAAAAAGCCATGAGGAAAAGTCAAAACAAGCTAACAACCAAATGGAAGTGTACAATGTGGGGGGGGGAATGGGAGAGGAGTAGGGGGGTTATCCCCAGGGATTACAAAGATGTGAAATTTATATACAAATTAATTATTTAATAAGAAATAAAAACTGGATTCTGAGTGAATAAAAAACACCTAACCTAAACACGGAAAGAAGGCTGCTTAAAACACAGCAAGATTTTAATTTTTTTTACATTTGATTTTAAACAAAAAATGCTTCATGCAAATTTGCTGGGTTCACCTTTCTTCACATCTAATTTGAGAGTGCTTATAAAACTCCTTGAAGACCCATTTAAAATTTACATTTCTAACTCCTGCCTGTAGAATTCAGATTCTCAATCAGATGATGTCTGATGGAACAGAGGCTCTGTTTTAAAGAAATATCTAAGGCAATGTTAATACAGGCAGTCCGTGAAAAAACCCAGCTTCAAAACTCAAATTCCCGCAAAGGGAACACATTTGGATTATGAGTTCCCATCTAATCACTCAAGGCCACACTCTCCACACTCCCTTGCTTTATTGTGTGCACACTTGGAAATTTTGTCATCAAAATCAATACACTGAAGAAATCAGAACAAAAGCTGTAACCAAGACCACTCCTGACCACTCCTGGTCTTGGTTACAGCTGATTTAAGGAGTGGTCCCTTCAACAACAAACCGTCAACCAGGAAGCTTAGAGTGTAAACCCTGGTAAACTATTGGGGAAGGTGTCTGTTCACACAGAATTCACACACAGTGTTTGCAGTAGACAGTGGCTGCTACTGCTCTATCCCTTTATAAAACATGCAAATTGAATAAACGTCTATCACACAGAACTTTAGGGTATTTGTTCATTTCCAATTTTGCCAAAAATGCAGACATACTATGCAACTACTAAAAAGTGAGGGGACCAGCTAGAGCGGGCGGGGAAAGGAGGTGGTGGGTGACCCCCAGGGACTGAAATTATGTGAAATATACATAAATAAAAAATAAATAAATAGGAAATAAAATAAAATAAATTTAAAAAATTAAAAAGTGATGCGTAAATGTTTAATGTGGTCACAATGGGACAAAAAAAGGCAACTTGCAAAATGGAGTATCTAGCATGAGTCTTTTTTATGTGCATGCATGCACGCACAAAGGACTGAAATGTATATATCATAATAGAGTAGTTGTCCATGGATGATGAAGTTAAAGGAAACATTTTTATTCTATTTGATTATCTACATTCTCTAAATCTTATTCAATACACTTATGTTTCATCAGAACTTGCAATAGCAAACACTGTCCATCTCTATAAGCATGACTGAAGCTTCTGGCAGAGTATGATATCTGTTTCCTGTTCCTCCTCTTACTCTCAATAGAATTTAGTGCTAACTTTTTATGGCACTTTCAAATCCGGTATCATGTCCTCAATATCCTTTTATTTCCTTACTAAAAGCAAGAGCCTTGAAATTATGGGCATTTTAATCTCTATCTCCACCACCATGAAGCTTTTTATCTTAGAACATGAGAGAAGATAAATCATTTCGGTGGGGGGAGTGAATTAATAAATAAATAAATATTTATTAAGGAATAAAATTTTCTCAGAAGAAAAAGGCATTGATGGTGTGTACAGTAGCGTGTGTGCTTGTCGACCAAATAGGTTTCAGGGACTCAGCCTTTCTGGAGAGAGTGTTGGGCAAGACCTGAACTGGGAGCTTCCAGGTTGTTAGAGAGCAGAGGAAAGGGCAGGGGAATGGAGACAGAGTGTTTACCCCCAGGGTCTCAGCGAACCTTCCAGACGAGCTGCCTGCTAATATGCTGTAGCTCCTGTTTCCAAACAGGTTAGGCAGTCACTGGCCTCCTTTTGCCTTAGCTGCTTCCAGAAACATCCCATGGGTAGACCCAGGATGTAACTTCAGTCTGAACACAGTGACCATCCCCTTTCTCTCGCTTCACAGTGAGCCATTGTGAACCCAGAAGAAAAAGCTCCACATAGTACTTTATGGCCAAGTACTTCAAGCTCCAGAAGACCTCATTTGCCACAGCTCTACCATGTTTTCAGCTCAAATTAAAAAATAATAATAATAATTACTGGGTATTAATATTTCCCAGCCATCTTTTTTCTAGTTGCAGCATCCCTATAAAAATAAATCTCTAGCTCGAAGGGCAAGCATTGGGCCTTTCTGGCAGGGACTCTTTCCCTGCCCTGGGCAAGCACACTTGATGATCACACAGCACACGGTCCCTTCTCTCATGCCCATCTGCTAGACTGGCCCTCTGCCCACTCACAAGCCCGTTGAATTGTTTCACTAGGACACAGGTGCCAGGCTATCATGGGCTTCAACGAACAGCCCATGGAATACAACAAATTGTTCCTCTTCCCTTCAGGAGGATCCTTCCCATGACAGCTTCAAAGTAGTGTCACTCCATGGCTTCTGAAGCTTGATTAAAGTGAGTGGCATGGATGAGCCAAAGAAAAGATAAGAATCAAACCCTGAGAGATGACGGCTCTTGAACAGAGCAACAGTGGTCATGCCAGCGACGGTCCAGATAGAGCCATGGGAGGTGGACAAGAATTCTAGGAATCTAGAAGAAAAGAAGTCAGATGTGCTTTAAATGTGAGAAGAAAATATGAATTGTGTGTGTGACTGTGCTTGAACCTAGAGCAAGAGAAACAAGTAACATGGGAATCTGAGGCAAAAGCACAAATACAGGACCCAGGTCCACCACCTGGTAAGACCTCTGGCCAGCCTCCAAATCTCAGTGTCCCCACCAGTTAAATGGAGAGAATAACAATGTCCTATGCTACAATCGCTGCAAAACTGAGTGCCTTAAAATGATTCATTATCATCTCTCTGGAGACAGAAAATGAAGGCACAGCTCAGCCAAGCTGAACAGCCTCCCCATGAAATCACCATCAGAATATGGCTATGTACAGGCTTATCTCAAAGGCTTTTCCATTCCTATATTCTTCACTCACATGCCTTCTGGACTGGGAAGCCTGAACAGCTGGGAGCCAGACTCACTGGGGTGTCCTGGGCACGTCCCCATGTCCCCTGTGCATGTGTCCCCAGCATATCAGACTTCTCACACAGTATCACCAAGGGATGCATCCTGAGAGAATGCCAGAAGAAAGCTGTGTTGCTCCTAATGACCCCCACCCTCAAGGTCACACGGTGTCACTCACACATATTTTATTGGTGGAAACATTACAAAGATCCACCCCCACCTGTCCATGAAGAAATGTCAATGGGGAATTCTACGATGAGCATGGAGAATGAAATATATATTTCCCACCTTGGGAAAACAGAATTTTCAGTGCTGGATATCATTGCTATAAGGATTTAACGAATGCACTGTTTATATTGAAGCAATAAATACTGAACAAATCTAAGTTAATTTTTAACAATAGTAATAATGAAATGTTATGTCTCTTTTTCTTTATAATAAGCAATAGCCAAAGAGGAAATGAAAGGGGCTTAGTGAATTTTAATTAAGATGTAGCCAAGGCAATAGTAATAGTACAACAGACACCTTTACTCAAAGACTGGTGGGACACTATTTTTTTTAATAATTTACTTATATATACATATATTTCACATCATTGTAATCCCTGGGGGTCACCCATCACCTCCCCTCCCTGGCCGGTCCAGCTGCTCCTCCCACACACACAACTAGAGTTGTGTATTTTGTTTGGTTGTCCATATATTAGTGAAACCATTTGGGTTCTGTCTTTTTCTTTCTGACTTGTTTCTGCTAATATGATTTCTTCTAGGTACATCCATGTTACCATAAAATCATCAAATTTATCATTTTTAATTGATGTGTAATAGCCTGTTGTGTATATATACCATATCTTTTTCATCCAGTCATCTGTCTTGGGACATTTGGGTTGTTTCCATGTCCTTGCAATTATAAACAGTGCTGCAGTAAACATCCGAAGATGTGTGGGACACTATTTATGCCAATCATCTAAAAGGGAGGGATTATACATTTCTTTAGTCCTGTTTCTAAAGAGGAATCCTCTGGTTTTAATAACATCCTTAGCTTTCCTGCAAGTTGGTATAACTTAAATGCAAATCTCAGGTCTGCCACTAACTTAACACAATGCATACAAGGAAGTTGTCATCTAAATAACCCTTAAAGTTTCTTCTACAAGTTTTAAGCAGTGGGAAGTCTAAGATTCCACTGGAGTCTCCTTGCTTATTCAATACACTTTTTGCAAAATAGGCATTTATTTATGCAGCTCCTAAATTTCAGCTTTCAACTAACAAATGTTTTTCCATTGGAGGAGCAGCCTGGCAGATTAAAGAGGGTGAATGAAAGAAAAAGAGTTCTGTACCAAGTACACCCAGAGTGAGAGGATGTTAGGAGCTACAGTAACCAGCCAGAAACCCATGCTATGATGAAGAAAACCTCATGTACTACCTTCTCTAACTTCAAGACATTAAAAACAAAATTAACCTAGTTCTTCCCGGTGAGACATCTCCATTCCTCCAATATTAACTTGCCTTAGAGACAATCCCTACAAGATAACAGCAAGTCAATGAATATTTCCCCTGCCCTCATATATTCCACAAAAACTAATATTTTGCCTAATCTAATGTTTCCTAAGCTGCTTCTTCCTCTCCTTGTTTAACACATTGCAAACCACTCTTTTGCACTATACAAAAAGCTTTCTAAATAAACTAGCTCAGGCCGGGCACGGTGGCTCATTCCTGTAAGCTTCAGTCTATGAAGCGGCAGGAGCTAGGGATCATAGTTCAAGTCCTGCCTGGGGCCCGTAGCGAGACCTAGTTCCAAAAAATAGCTGTGCATGGTGGCGCACGCCTGTCAATCCAGCTACCTGGGAAGCTGAGGCTGGGGATTGCTTGAGTCTTTGGTACCCTGGGCAGCAAGAGCCTGCAGTTCCACGGGCAAAAATAGCAAGACCTAGTCTCACAAATAAATAAAGAAATAAATAAAATAAAAAAATAAACTAGCTCAATGTTTCATGCTCACATTCAATCCCAGTCACTTTAACTAAATTCAGTCTCTCTCATTCATCCTTCCTCACTTTCCCACACCTGGTCCCAACAGCCAGAGGAAAAGAGGTGGCTTGCCAGGGTTTAGAACTCAGACCCCATTTAAGGTCATCTTAGATGAGGGTCTGGGACCCCAAGAAGAGTGTCAAGTTAAAGGAAAGTGGGATCTAATCTCTTCCTGAGATAAAATCTCAAATTATTCTCCCAAATCCTTGGTCATCACCATCCCCATCTCAGCCTCGTGGATGTTGAAGGTGAGGGAACGACATTGTTTCCTGAAAGCTACCAATCTTCTAACTTGTCAGCACTATTAGCATCAGCATTCTACCAGCTGTCATTCACCAGAATCATTCAGGAAGCATTTTTAAATGAAAAAAAAAAAATAAGATGCCAAATTGAATCAGAGTACGTAACCACTTCTGTAAAGAGGAAAATAACAGATATGCACATATTCACAGGCACTTATTCAATCAACCAAGACTTGATTAGTAAATTCGTATGTTTTCCTGTGCATGGAACACATCTCTGAGAGAACACACAGCGGAAGCTGTCTTCCTAAAGCCTCTGGCAACAGGAATTGAGGCCTGGGAGACATAGGGATCAGTTTACCTGATGGCTTGGTTATCGTTCATGGAACAAGGAAAAGGTCTTTAGGAAACAATGTGCAGAAGCAAAGGTTGTATGAGGAAGCCAGTAGTCACACAGCACGATGTCTGGGCTGTGCAGAATGAAGAACGAGGCTCACCTCACTGTCTTCTCCTGACTGCCCTGATCCAATCAAGAAAAAGAAAGACAACAAGTGCTGGCGGGGATGTGGAGAGAAAGGAACATCCTAACACTGCTGGAGAGAATGCAAACTGGTCCAGCCACTGTGGAAGGCTGTGTGGGGGACCCTTAAACTACTGAACATGGAACTACCATTCGATCCTGTAATCTCGCTTCTGGGAATCTACCCAAAGGTTACAAAAACACTAATTTAAAAAGACACCGGTACTCAGATGTTTATCGTAGCACTATTTACTAGCCAGGATAAGGAAGCAACCCAAATGCCCCGAACAGATAAATGGATCAGAAAATTGTGGTCTGTGTACATAATGGAATATTATCCAGCAATCAAAAGAGAAAACTGTCACTTGCAACAATATGAATGGAGCTAGAAGGAATCATGCTAGCAGAAATAAGCCAGAAAGAAAAAGAGAAATACTGGATGGTTTCATTTATATAAGGGATAGAGGTGAAAATGAACAAACAGACAAGGAAAAATTAAAATTGCCAGCAGAACTGAAGCATAGAGCAAAAGAAAGGGAAGGCGGGGTGGGAAGATCAAGGGTGGGATGGGCACAAAAGATTAAAATGACTATTCATGGGTGAAAAGGTAGTGGAAGAACCCTGGGGCAGACAATAATGAAATAATAATAATTAATAATAATAATAATAAACAGGACCTTTATCACATTAAAATTTTACCTTCAAATTGAAAACTTTTGCCATTAAATATTTACTTCACTTGGAAAAAAAAAAGAAAGAAAAGAAGGGAAATGGGCCAGGCACAGTGGCTCGTGCCTGTAAGCTTCAGCCTATGAAGCGGCCGGGGCTAGGGATCGCGGTTTGAGTCCCACCTGGGGCCAGTAGTGAGACCTAGTTCCAAAAAATAGCTGGGCGTGGTGGCAAGCACCTGTAATCCCTGGGAAGCTGAGGCTGGGAATTGCTTTGAGTCTGAGGAACCCCGGGCAACAAGAGCCTGCGGTTCCACGGGCAAAAATAGCGAGACCTAGTCTCAAAAAAAAAAAAAAAAAAAAAAA
>PVHY01032856.1:0-11578 GCA_004024945.1 Uropsilus gracilis
CGAATCCTTCTCTTTGTTTGCACACCCTTTATATACCCTGATTTCCCGCCTTCCAGGAAATCTGTTACACTTCTTTCTTCCCCCTGCATCCCCCTGAAGGGAAATTCCAGCTAAGGTCATTCTCCCATTTTAACATTACCTGTCCTTGAAACCTGCAATCTTAAACAGGAGACAGTGGGGGGGGGGGCACACCCTATCATAATAAACGCATATCAAATAACTGTGGTTCTTACTTGCTTGTCAGAGATGATCTTCTCAATTGGAACTGGTGGAGCTCTTAAACCCACTTGAAAATGTAAGTGCTTCTACCCAAATCACTCCAGAAACATTCTTGTGAAAAATCTTGCCAGTGAGATGCAACAAGGTTCAACCTCCAGGATGCAATACTGCTCTGGCTCTTTTATTTAATATAGTCATAACTGCAGTGGTTTGATTTATTTTCAACCCCCTGGAATCTTAATTTTTGAAATCTTTAAAAGGAGGTCATGGAGTAAATAACAATATTCTGCTTCTCTTGACTTGATTTCAGTGGTGAGGCTCTCACATGAAGTCCTTCACTATACATTTCAACTGTGATGCCCCAATTCTTTTCCTCAAGATTTGCTGGCAGGCAGGGGAAACTTCTAAGAACATTAAGTGCATTTTGAGGACCAGGGAGTGGGAGATGTCTAGGGGGGGAGGGGTTCCACATGTGCAAATTTTTAGCAACTCTAGCAGATGCTTGGTATTTGTAGAGTCAACACTCACATTTTCAGTTACTTGTGAACAACCTTCAGTAGCCTGGCCATACTGTGCTGGTCCTCCTCCCACAGCCCAGTGTGAAATGTGTTCTGCCACATCCCCACCCAGGAGCAAGTCTCTTAGCCTTGTCAACACTCTCCTTCCCAAGATGCCACCAAGGAAATGGTCTCTGGAAGTGAAAGAAACTTGATTTCCTCGAGTGCAATTGAAAAGGCAAAGAGTCACTGGTCTATGAATCATCATAGGAGCTCCTTCTCTCTGGACAAAACCTGATTCAGAAGGGAGTCAAAAGCCTATGCAAATATTTCTGCATTAAATTTGGTGGTTTGTCAGGCATTTGAGATTTCCCCATAGAGGATATCAAGGGTCTTCTGTATAGACCCTTGATGGGGGAGGTTTCAGAATTTTGCTATTAAAACTGAATCAGTACATTTTTATGAGGGCTCTTCTGATTAAGATAGTTTCAGCATCTGCCAAGCCTGGAAGTCCAGTGAATGACTGAATAACTGATGACACGGTCGGCAAAGGATGACATGTATTTACAACAGGGCTTTTATTTTTCATCTCTTTCTATTATTTACCAACTTTTCTTTGGACTCCAGTCATTCAGTCATTACTCATATTTTTTAAAAAAAGGTTCTGAATCCCAATTCAAGAACCCATAGACATTTAGATACTTCCAAAAATTCCTGGGAACAATGTCTCTAAACTTCCCCCTGGCTTCCTCCTCCAACTCTAAAGAGCAATCTCATGTCTACTGCATGTCCAGATGGGAAGCTCCACCCCTGTCCTTTATTCACAATAATGCAAGTCACACCTGATATGGCCGAACACATAGTAATGAAGAGAGAAAGCACATCACACACATGTGGCTTTCATCACTGGGCCCTTGGCATGCTACCACATGAGTACATTAATGTTTATGTCACTCCAGCAAAGGATAGCCCTCTGGGGAACATGGTTCCATCACCTACCAGCCCCAACATTTACCTTTTGAGTCCCCTGGGATCCCTTTTAAGTATTTTTAAGTATCTCTTGGCTTATAAACATGAGCCTCTGGACAACTTCAAACATTTCTGCTCTTATCCAAATGTCTACGATTGACATGTAGCAGGTTCAAATTTTTCTTCAAATGACTTCTCAAAGCAATTCATTCCTAGGCATCTAGTAACCAAGAAATATGCTTCTGCAACTTTTGATTAGGGTCTTCACTTTTTCAACACCTGAACTTAAGAATACTCTTTAAAAAGTGTTAGCTTTCATCTTCCTCTACTTTTGCTTTTCCTTCTGCCTTTGTTTGGGGAGTAAATGGTAACTAAGTCACACCAGCAGAGGGTTGGGCAAAGCTCAGCACTGCTCTTGAAACTCAGACACCCTTTCAGTTTTGAACTCGATGTCTGAGTTGAATAAACACCACAGTATAGGATGAGAGTGTGGCCATGACATCTTGAATTCATTTTTTCAGTAGTTTTTTAACCACCCACAGGTAAGCTGGCATCTACATTCCCCACACAGACATAAGAAACACATACCTGGACTGCCACATGCAAGGAAATGAAACAACACCGTACATGAAAATCAACGCTAAATGGATAAAAATACATAGAGATAAGACCTGAAACCATAAAATACATAGAAAGCATAAAGAAAACATGCCATAACATAAACATCAGCAATATCTTGGCAGGTTTGTCTCCAGCAGCAAAGAAAACAAGGCAGAATATAAAAAATGGGCACTACATCACACCAAGAAGTACAGTGAAAAAAACATTAACCAACATGGAGAAACACCCCACAAAAATGGGAGAAAATATTTGCAAATCTTACATCCAACAAGGAGTTGATAACCAAGATCTACAATGAACTCATACAATTCAACAACCCAACAACTCAACAATCCAAAGTAAACAACCCAATCAAAAAATGGGCAAAAAGCTAAATAGACACTCCTCAAAAAAAAGACATACAGATGGCCAACTGGCACACACAAAAAATGTTCATCATCACTTATCAAGGAAATAGCAAATCAAAACCATAATGACATACTACTTCACACCTGTGAGAATGAACCATATTTAAAAGACCAGAAACCTGTGTTAGTGAGTGTATAAAGAAAAAACAATCTTCTTACATTGTTGGTGAGAATGTCAATTGGTTCAGCCCCTACGGAAAGCAGTGTGCATAAGTTTGTCGAAACACCAAAATCAGATCTGACATACAATCTAGCAATTTCACTTCCAAGTATCAACCCAAAGTACACAAAAACACTAATTCAAAAGGAACCCACACTCCTATGTTTATTGCAGCATTATTCACAATAGCCAAGATATGGAAGCAATCTAAATGTTCAAAAATAGATGAGTGGATCAAGAAGATGTTGTATAAATACATGATGGACTACTACTCAGTGATCAAAAAAGATAAACTCGTGCCATTTGAGGCAACATGAATGGAACTGGAAGGGATAATTCTAAGTGAGATAAGCCAGGAGAAAAATAAATACTGTATAGTGTCACTTATTCATGGAGTATAGAGAAACCAAACAAAGGGTGAAAGAAGGGCAAACTTTAAAACCAATCCCTGAAAACTAACCATAGATCTGAAGCATCCAAGAGGAGTAGGATAGTAGGAGTAGAGAAGGTAGAAAGAGGAGAGAAGGGGGACTATAGCGAGGACTATGGGTGCTTTTTGGTAGGAGAGCTATGAAGACCACACCTAAAGAGAGAAATCCTATAAAGTCAAAATATTGACAAAAATGTAAAATATTGGTACTTCATTAATAGAAAAGAAAATAAAGTTTAAAACAAAAAATAGGTGCAAAGAAAAAAAAAGGGGGAGGGGGAAGAAACACATGCCACCAGTAGGGCCAACCTCTCCTGTGTCTTTTCTAACCTTGGGCATCTTCCAATCACAGCATTATAGTTGGAAGGTTCTAAATGTGTCTCCTGCTTGCTAGGTTAAACAGGTTAAAGTTATCAGGATTTCTTCTCAGTATTTTCTGTAGCAGCAAACATTAGGACATAAACACTACTAGTATCAGCATAATATTCCCCTGCTAAGTTTCAGAAAAAGATCATAAAATTCTCAATTAATTTCAACAAGAGAACTCTATAATTATATTAGAATTTTGATCAGTAAGGCCATGGCTGTCCAGAAACCTCAGGGGTTCTGTTATCCTGAAGAAATAGTGTTTTCTTTAAGCCTCAAGATAAGATATAATCTGGAGTGCACTTCAAATTCATGTGCATTCTTAAATTGGCACAAAATGTAATTCAGACTACTGATGCATATAGGCCATTGTGAGAATCATTTTATTATTTTGCTACAATTATTTTTCTGCAAAACAGTCCTAAAGACCCATCGAGGCATATAACTTTCATTTTAGTACTTACATTAAATTGCCTTCAAATTTTATGTTTTGAATTCTTGTGCCTCTTACATTTTTTTTTAGTCTTTCTGTTTCTTATATTTCTATGACTCCTTACTGATACTTGACAAAAGAACTATAGTAGCCCTTGCACAACACTTTTTCAATTTCTTTCAACTTGTTGAGTGTTTGGCAGGCGAATAACCAAACTACTTTGAACTTTACATAAATAAGGGGTCCCAAAAAGATATGACCTTTTGGCAATGATCAAAATAATACATGAATTAGAGCTCATGGACATAAGACATCTTTTTGGGTTTGCCACTGATTTGCCAGATAAATGAACCGTTGCTGTATGATCTTACCACCCATAGCTACAGAGCACATGCTAAACTTTAGTCCTCTCATGTTCTTTTCAGGATATTTCTGTAGGCTCAATAAGGCTATGGTGAATGTATCCTCATCAAAGATGAAGAACAACATGGTTAAAGGTTTTGGGCACTCTGGTTCCAGAACCAGGCATTCTATGTCCATTATGGAATCAGTGTTTCCTATCCTGCTGTCCAGTCTATATTTGTAATATGCTTTGATTCTACACAAAATGGCATAAAACTAATAAGTGTCAGGGCCTTTTTGATAGGCAGCACGGAAAGCAGAAAAGACATCAGGGAACTCACAGATCAGGAAATGAGAGGCAAATTAAAAGCACACAAGTTGTCACATGATTTTCTTAATATTATCTTATTCCATCAAGTCAGAGTCTGGAATCTGCCAGGACCTCAGCCTAATTCCTTCTTCTTCTTGCTCTCACACACTAAATACCTGGCTCCAGCAAGAACCCAAAGACAGCACCCCACTGCAGAGAAGGTGGCTGCCACTGAAACAAAATGGGGGTGACAGTTGAATGACAGTACCAGCTGAGCACATCATGATCATGATCTACTGTCAGCACACACACCTTAGTCATTGGCCTCAAGAGAGTCCCATTGATGTATTGATGGCAAAAATCAATCTTAGCCTGATAGGGCCAGATCCCATAGTAGTAGCCAGTCCTCCCAGCAGCCTTGGGTTAAGGCACTAAGATGTATGATAAAGGGGTCCCCATGTTGACAGTCCTAGGTCCTGTGGGTGGTCAGTCCTGTTGGCTAAATAGACTCGGTAGGGGAAAGGCGAAGGATTGCATACACCTTTGCTCCCAAGAGCAGGTATCTCAGTAGAGAGCTGTTGTACCTTGTCAAATCTCTCTCAATATTTCAGTGCAAGACTATAGAGGCCACAGGCTCCTGTAAGTCTTCAGAGCTTCAAAGAGCAGATGTCAAGCCAGCATCTGAGGTCTGCTCTTCAGCCCCAGAATATAGCCAACCAGTGAAAAGCTGAAACCCCCACGAGGCAGCAATTTCCCCCAGCAGGAAGCACAGAGAATAGCTGGGACCTAAAAGAAGTCAGCCTGGCCTGAACCTTTGCTGGGGATTCAGAACTCAGGTTCTCTGTTGGGTTAGGAAACTAGGGCCCTCCAGGGGCAAATCTACCCTTCTCAGGGGTACAAGACTGATAAATGACCAGATGATGGTTCAGACAAGCAGTCACTAACTGAAGGTCCCCAGAGACACTCCAACTCAAAACCAATTCCATGCTGTCCCCAAAAGACACACGACCTCTGTCCACTGAACAGCTCCTACTCAAAACCAATTCCATGCTGTCCCCAAAAGACACACGACCTCTGTCCACTGAACAGCTCCTAAGTTCCTGCTCATGACCACACTCCTCCTGCCCAGCATACACAGTTACATAAGGACATCTTAAAGGCAGGACCCCACTTCATTCCAGGAGGAGCCAAAGCTGATCATTAGTTGGGGTTACATAATCTCGCACAGAAGGGTAAGAGTACATTTCCTTGGTGGGCAGTTCTGTGCACACCCCATACTTCTCTGCCTCCCACCCCAACACCCAGAAAGAAACCAGTCTTGTCTGATACAATCCATGCACAGGGTGGGGTGGAGGGATAGAGCATAAGAGACACCTGGTTGCTGCAGGTACAATGTCAAGAGCTGCCAGAAACTTGGGTGCCTCTGAACGAAGGTGAAGTCACTGCTCACCCAGTCACCAGACCTTGCAGACCCTTCAAACCTCAGCCACAGCCCCCACACGTTCAAGGGGGGCGGAGCCACGAGCAGTCCCAAACACAGCAACGTAAACAGAGCAGCTGAGCAGCTGCATTTAAGGGGCCCACGCCTGGCCCCGAGTTCATCTACACCTCTTCTGTCTACACCTCTTCTGTCCAAATGCCGCAGGGGTTCAAACTGTACTGGGAACTCGGGAGTCCTCTGGCAGTCGGTACAGTCTCAGCGGGGATCGTTCAGCACCACCGGTATTTCTAATCTTTAAAAGAAGGCAAAATGTGGGTCATAACTTGAAGAGGGGGCAGAGGGCTTGAAGAGGGGGCAGTGGGTCATAACTTGAAGAGGGGGCTCTCTGTAAGGCAAGAATCCCAGCCAACAGAGCAGGGGAATGGCTTGGGGGAGAGGTAGTGATGTGGCTTTAGGATTTTTAAGGGACTAGCATTTAAGGGAAGAAAGATCTCCCTCCTGCTCTAGCCCCCAGCATCATCCCAATCTCGTTCCCAAACAAGCCGGCAACAGAGCGCCCTTGGATCAGCCGGAGAGCTGGACCAGCAGCCTGGGCCTTGGAAGAAGAGAAAGGTGCTGTCGGTGCCCCAGCCTAGGTGTATCGGGGAGCCCAACTCCAGAGCGCCAGGCAGCGCCGAACGCGGCACGCACAGGGTTACAGCCAGCGCAGCCGCCACCTCCGCTGCCGTTGCTGTGAGTGATTGACGCGCGGGGGTCACTTGAGGCTCGCGCTGCTCCCCCAGCACCAGGCCAAGCAGTGAGCTTAGCCCACCGAGGGCACCGCACGCCATGTGGCCGCCCACCCAGCTGGTCCTGCGCCCCACCAGACACCTTGCCCTGGGCAGGCAATGACAAAACGGAATCGCAGCTCACTGTTTTATTTTCCCGGGCGGCAGCAGGCCAAAACACAATAAATAAAATAAAGCGCAAGGAATGCATCCGCCGAATAAAAATCCAGAGTTCCCTACCTTGGGTCTTGGGATGGCAAACTGGTCCTGTGTTCTCTGACCCACGGATTCAGCCCCTTCTTCATGAATTATTCCGGTCAGTCGGGGTTTTGTGCATTTTTTTCATGAACACCTGTTTCAAGTAAGGGGTAAAGACCTGATTGAAAGAATTATCCTTAGAAAATAACCTGTGCACACATATGTCCATCCAGGCATGCATGTGTGCTTGTATACACACATATGCACACAGAATATACATGTACATTGAAGCACCAAACTAGGCAGTTGGATAATGGGAGAGTCGGCTGGTTGTGAGCATGCTCACCGGGAACAGATCCACCCTCTGTTATTCCTCTGAATAAATATAAATCACGATCAGAAACCCAAACAGTAGCATCCCTTTTGAATTCCTGTTGCTGAAAAACACGGAATAAATTCAGCCCGCAGACACAGAATCTAATCAGCAGCTGTTTTCTGAATCCAGAGCCAACCCAACCTAGCTTGTCTTTTCCACTATGAGTCCAGACCTTTTTTGAAAGGGGTTTTAACCTTTTAAAGATACAGTACACCAATTATCACTTCTGAATAGCAATCATTCTAAGAGCAGGAAACTGGTCCCATGCTTAAAGCCACAGGGCAGGCTTACATGCAGGGATAAGAATTTCATTTATCAGTGCCCTAAAAAAGATACCTATGTGTGTGCAGAAGAGAGAGATTGGGAAGGTGGCAGAAGGGAGGGAGAAAACAAATGCAAAAGCAGAAAAGCAGGCACACACATTTAGTGCAATAATAAGCTCCCAGGGGCTAATCAGAATGTTATGTAAACACTATGATCCTTCCCTTCTGGAGCTTATATTCACAGGTCAATGTAGGAGACTCTTGTCAGCAAGGGTGTCAACCCCCCCCCACTCCCACCCCCACCCCCAGCCTCTAACTGCAACAATGATCCAAGATACAAGAAGGTAAAAGTCTCCCAAAGTTAACCATGGGGCACTCCCACCTCTCTCTCCTACTTGTAGCCTCAGGTGGCTGCCATGTCCTCTGTGCAAAGATCTACTTCAACGAGGAAGTAACAAAGGCCCAGACCTTGTTCCAAACTTTTCTTTTTCCATCCAGAAAACCAGGAGTCAAACCTTTACAATCTCTAAGACTCAAACCTTTGGCCCTTCTTGAAGATATCATCAAGGAAACAGATTTGTTGTTGTTGTTTAAGGGTAAAGTAAAGCATGGGGTAGAAAAATCACATGGGGGGGGGAGGGAGTAAAAAACCCCAAGCCTACTGGTTTATTTTTAAATATTTCTCAAGGACCACTGCCACCCCCACCTCCAAGGTCTTGTTTTGTCCTTTAAAGAGGTAACACTTAGAAGAAATCAGAACTCCTAAACTCAACTTATGCCTGAAAGAAAAATGCATTTTCCAGTTTCCTTTTCACCCCAGGAGGGAGCCCCAGAGCTTCTACTCAGCATGGGCTGTTTCTGGTGTTGTCCTAGCCCAGCAGCAGCAGCAGCTACACATCCTGAAGAGTAGCCCTGGTGTTCCCACAACCACCAGGTAAGCCCCTCAGACCTGGTATCCAAGCCTCTTCCTCCTCTTGTCTAGTTTTGTCAGGCAAGCCATGGAAACCAATGCATTGCCAGCATCCCACCTTGTCACAGGTGCTCACATACACTCCCCTCCTTCTCCCCCACTCCCTTTCCATAGCTCTTTAGCAGAAAATGATCATATTTCATGTATCATTGCTAGCAACTATACCTGTCACTGATTGGCTAGGCACTGACAGCTGGAAATGTTACCAGCTGCACAGGGAGAAACTGGCTCTGCAGCCACCACAGACCTGAGCCCAGGATGCTCTGTGACAAGGCACAGACCTCCCACTGGGAGCCTGTCACTACTCTCCCCACTCCAATTCCCCTGCCCTCTCCTGGCTGCTCTCCACCTGTCTGGGAAGAGGGGGCCCCCAGGATCTATGAAGGCCACCACAGTGATACCTAGAGCCCCCATTGCCCACCTGCAGTGAAAAGGCTTGAAATGCCCTTTCTTCCCAACATACTGGAAAAGAGACTAAAGATACCTTTTGGTTTTAAAGGTTGGCAAAAAGTCATCTTGAAAATAAGTATGTCTTCGTATTAAAAAAAAAAAAAGTCATCTATAAAACTGGATGGAAAACAGATTTTTACCTGTGGGAGTTTTTCGGCTGCAGCTGTTTATTCCCCATCTAATATCACAGGTACCAAGGAATCATAATCAAAATATCCCAGGGCTGTCAGGGAATCCAGGGCAATTCAGTCCATCTTTCCTTAAACGGAAAGCTCTTAACCCTTCAGAAACCCCATCAGGAAAGCTTCTTAACTTGTCTTTGCAATGCCATGAGGCCACACACGTTTTCAGGGTTAAGCCGGCTTTGCAGTGACCAACCTGAAGCACTGGGTTTCAGCTCAGTTTCTCCTGCTGCATCTTCAGCAAGTTTAATACAATTCACTGTTTGCCTTTCTTTATTTTCTCCTGACTAAATTAAACCCGAGCTCCTTGGACGTATTGCAAAAAGCTGTTTCTCAAACCCTTGATTATACAGTTTTAATCTTCAGATTTAAAGAAAAGCCTCCCAAGCTATGAGGGGATGAAGGTTCACCAGTCCAGTCATTCATATGATGCCCCTAAACCCTTTTACTTGTCTGATTCTAGGGCTTTTGGCTTGGGGAATGGTACATCTGACTCATGTAGTTATCCCCTCCTTCCTCCAAACCCAAAGCATTTGTATAACCAAAACATCAGTGGCAGCGCAGCAACCAGAGAAAGACACCATTTTAAAGAATATGGGAAAGATGTAAAGTAGATGTGATGTGGGTGAGGAAAAGTGCTCAGCGCTGATAAGTTCAGGCATGATTGAAGGTCATCCCATCAGTGCAAAAGCAAATTAAAGGATACTGGGACCAGGTATATCTCTCCACACAGAACATCAGGACACAGTGGCTATTTCACAGCTTCTGTTGAAAGTAGGTTTGTTAATAAAATGTGGCGAAGTCAGAGGTTGCATGGGGGCAGGATTCCAGCTCATTTGGGGATGCCATTAAAAAAAGAGGAAAAAGACATTCCAATAATTAAATAAGACATAAGCTATACCAGTAAGATCCAGAGTATCCAATATTCATCTAGTAGGAATTCTAGGACATTATTATTGAAGGGGAAAAGCAATAACCAAGGAAGGAACAGGAGGTTTCCTTGAGTTGAAGAAAGACTTCCCACTTTAGACTGTGTTGGCTGACCTAGCGTTGGGCTCAGGGTCACTTGAAGGCATGCAGTTCTTTCTAGTTGAGAACAAACTAGAACAAAGAGAAATAAGGACAATGTTTCTGACTCAGGAGAAAAATCAGTCTACTTAAAAGGCATAAAAATCTGACTAGCACCATACTTTTCACCCATAACACGCTGCTAAAAAGCAGTGGCACAATTTTTATAGAATTCTAAGGGAATATTGCTATTCCTTGAGAATTCTACCAGCTGCCAAAAAACAATTTCTCTCGTGTGATGACAAAAGAGGCATGTTCAAAGAAAGAAATTATGTCACCCAACACCCTTATTAAGTTTTTAAAAATTACCTGACGATCTAGTCTAGTCAAAGGAAAATTAAGTCAAAATAATAAACTCAAAGAAGGCAAATATGCATTCTCTAAGAAGATATAATAAGGAAAAAAGTAGAAATGTAGAGCTAAGTATAGAAATAATTGCCAATATGGTTGGAAAATGTAATTGAATCATGAGAAAGAAGTTTTGAAATATAAGATAGTATAATTATAATATATCATAATCATGTTGTGTATCAATATTATGCATATGATGATATATATGTTACATATAATGATATACTATATATTCATTTTATATTATACACTATATCATCTATATAGATAGTCTTTAGTATATGTTATATTTTTATAATTATATATTTTATTTTTTCCATAATTTATAATCATAGGTTATCCTACATCACATTTGGTTAATTATATAGAAAGAATATATTATTGGATTATATATTTAATATATGTGATACATAAATTACACTATACATTAGTAGATATAATTACATATAATATAATATATAATTATGTTATTATACCTATATTATATAAAACTCCCAATATAAACACACATACACACACCCACACACACCCACACACACACACACACACACACAAAAAAAAAAAAAACAATCTGGATTAAGTTTCTAGGATTTCAGCAAAAATTTGGAAAATCTCAATGAAGATGTAATTAAAATGAAAATCTCAATGAAGATGTAAGTAAAATTACTCAAATAACAACAGTGAGAAAGCACACAATTCCATCTCTCTCCTTTCTTCCCAGATTTGCATTAAAGTCAAAATAAGGAATGTTTTTAAAT
>PVHY01032857.1:0-11574 GCA_004024945.1 Uropsilus gracilis
TTGCAGATAATGGGGCAGTTGGGAGAGTGGAAGGACTGAGGAGGCATTCCTTCTGCCTGTGGAAGCTCCACTGAGCAACTTGGCAAGTAATCTACAATACTGATGCTCACAGCTGGGGGGGGGGCAAAGAATTCATTCCAGCTCAGTGTCTCTAGGGCGATGTCATCAGAGGGGTCTGAGAAGACCAGTTCTTCAGCACCTATTTCTAGAAACATTCCCACAGCCCATCACCTACTCTGCGCATCCTCAGCTTAGCAGGGACCATGATACAATATAGCAGAAATGGATGCTTCCTTGGGTGGTAGAGAGAACTAGTGGATTTTGAATTTTGGTCACATCCTGTACCAGATTCCACAAAAAGGGGATCCTTTTATCTTCACCTTCAGTGAACAGTGTCCACGTTTTGTGTTGCTCAGTCACACCAGCCACTAGATTAGCCTATGGACGTAGCCATGTGGCTTTGCAATGTTTACTGTTTAGTATGACACAATAACTCTCTCACACACACACATACACATACACTCCCAGTGTGTATCTATCTATGTATCAGACTTCTATCAGCATTCAGGGTGCTCTGCTAACTTTTTTCCAGAACATCCTTGTAGGTAGTTCATTACACACATTTTATATAAACGAATTAGTAATACCAGGGCTCTTGTAATACTATGTGCCCATCACCTTAAAGAATAGCAAATCATTTTGTCCTCTAATGATACAAAGCAGTTACTGTTACTTTCCCGATTTATACATGAGCAAATTGAAGCAGTGGATCATCCCAAACATGGCTTCAGAGACTGAACACTTAACCACCTCCAGTTCAGATGCATCAGCCATCAAATGTATTCCCCATGCTGGGGATGCTGGCACAGAAGGGGATGCTATTAGAACTATGCTGAGTAACAGGTTGATAGGAATCTGCTTCCTTTATCTCTGAGAGGTTTGCTGAGCTTTAAATCTTGTCTCTGTCACAGGGTAACTTTGGAAACTCATTTTCTTTCTCTGTGCCATGGTGGTCTCAGGTGGAAAACAGAAGTGCAAATGACAGTAGCCACTGCCCAGAGAAGTTGGGAGAGTGACTGGGAATAATCCTGATATGTAGTGACTCTGGAAATGTCAATATTTTTTGAAATGCAGCATCACAGACATCTTGTGACAGAGAATTTTGTCTTCATTTCACAACTTCCTTTTGTTCTCCTTTCTCTTCATAAGTTCTAGCAGGGCTTCCCAAGGGTCAGATCTAGATCTGCAGTCAGTGCACTTTCTCTTTTCAATCCCTTCTCTTTGCTCCCTCTCCCAGTCCTCCTGAAAGAAAACTATGACTCTTGGTGTAGGGATCATCAGCCACACCCTGGTATGGTTCAGCTAGGATTTCCCACTTGGATCTGGAAACAAGAGCTCAGGAAAATTAAATCAGCCTAATACTGGTCCAGCCTTACCTGAGATTGACAATACAATTGACAAAAAGCAAAAGAAGGTCTATCTCCTGGCTGCAGAATCATAATTGTAATAGCCTTGATATCGAGTAGGACAGGTCTGTGACTAGACATCAGTTCATATTTTCAAAAAGTTTACATAAGTAAATTCATATTCTTTCATTCCTGGCTTCTTCCATGGCTACAACAAGTAGCTTTCACCATTTCAGTTGGTGAGGAGGGCAAGTCAATACTGTCAAAACACTAGCAAGGATGGAAGACATGGCACTTCAATAACAATAAATAAATAAAATTCATATTTTGAAAAAGATTGTCTGGGTTTCTGTATATGCATGAGTAGTTAATCCCTTTGGCTGGTTGGATATGTTGATGGGCCTTTGATGTGTGCTCACCTTTTGTATGTAATGAATGTGAAGCCACTAGGAACATAGATGTACAAACACTTGTTTGCATTGTGCAAACACTTGTTTTCTCGAGGAAATACCCAGAAGTCAACTAGCTGAGCCTCTGGTTTACTTGAGAAACCACTAATCAGTCTAAAAGAAAACTCTATAGTGTCGTGAGCTAGTCACCATGTGCTCAAACGGTCCGAGGGGGAGGGTAAGGATTGACACTTGAGTTGAAACTCAAGCAGTAGTGGCTCACAGTCTCTCTCTCTCTCTGGACTGTGGCCTCAAGTTTATTTTGCATCAGACTTTTATAGATAAACATGAAATTATCAGTAACAAAAAAAGTTTTGATCCAGGGTCACATGATTATAAGCATATCTTTACCAGGAGACCAGCTAAAGCAAGTTTAGTTTGAGACCACTCAAATTTGGCCAAAGTGTGACACCAAAGAGGTATTTTACAAAGATTGCTTTTAGACAGTCAAGGTCATTCTGCCTTTTTTTCTGCACTCATTAGGCAAACATTTAGCAGCTTATCAAAGCAGACTAAAAATAGAGTAATAAGAGCATAGCTCCCAACACTATATTCTTCTTCACCCACCAGCGATATGTGACTAATCTTGATGTTACACAGGCAGGTGGCTGCTCGATGCTATACTTCAGTCATACAGTGCATTCAGCACACCAGGGTGTTTAAAGTGGTATCTTCATGGTGGTTCTAACTGGCATTTCCCTCTTGACTCCTGATGCTGAACATCATCTCCTGGGCTTCTAGAAGTCTGTTGCAAATGTTAGCCAGTCTTAAAAAAAATTAGGTTTTTGTTCTTTGTATGATTAAGGAGGTTTATGAAGTTTGAATTAAAGTCCTTTCTCAGAAGTGGACTGAAAATATTTTCCTTCATTTTGTGACTTGCTTTTCCTTTTCTTAAATGGAGTCTTTAACAGAATTTTTAAAAGAAACACCAATAAGGTCTATTTTGTTCAGTTTTTTCTTATATAACTTTAGGTCTATGATCCCTTTTAAGCTAATTTAGTGGAAGGTGTGAATTAAGGGTAGGTTTTTAACATATGAAAATTCATTTGCATTAGCATCATTTATTCAAGAATTTCACTTTTCCTGCTCTGTTGTTTTGCTACCTTGGCTGCAAATCAGTTCTGTTCAGGCTGCTTTGACAGAATAGCACAGACTGGCCAGCCCAGACACTGCAGACCTTAATTCCTCACCTTTCAGGAGGCCAAAAGGCCAAGGTTACCATGTCAGCAGGTTTGCTGTCTGGGGAGACCCACTGGCAGACTTCTGTGTCCCTACCAGTAGAGGGAAGACGATGTTCTCTGGGGTTGCTTTGACAAAGGCATTCATTTCATTCATGAGGGCTATAGCTCATGACCTAGTCATTACAATAGGACCCGCCTCCACCTCCTAACACCATCACATTGGTGGAGAGGTTTTAACATGGGGACACAGTTTCTATCAGTAGCACCATGTAGTATGTTCTTGCTGACTCAAAGTCCCCTTAATCTATTCTTTTGCATTAATCATCTGCACACTATCTAATCACTGAAACTCTTCAGTTAGTCTTGAAATGATTCAGAATTCTCTCTCTCGTATCATGTATTTCTATAGATTCATCCATTGAGCTATCTGAATATTTTACAATGACCAAGTTGTTTATTTCAGAATTACAAACTTGGTTTTGATATCAAGTGGCAAAAATAGGCAAACGGGGAGTTTACTTACCCAAAATGCAAAGGGGAGCAGCTGGCCTTTTAAAAGCCAGCCACACACCAGGTTCTTCCCAGTCCGCACACGCATAAACTTTAAGAGGGAGACTAAGAGAAATTTACTTATTAGAAGGACAAAGTAAATAAAAGTCACTGAAGGGGTACAAGGAAACCCCTTTAGTAATCTCACCACACAGTCTCTAGTCCAAAGCGCACATAGCTGCATTAACCATGCACGTCCACAAAATGGTGGCTGCCCCACCTTAAGCCAGATGAAGGAGTTAAGATGGCACTGCCACTCCTTCAAAGACAGCTCCACTCACTCCAAGCCAGAAGAAGCCAAGATAGTGTCATCAATCCTTCTCCAAAAGCAGGAGACTCAAATCCAATGAGGAAATCAGGAAGGCATCATCAGTTCTTCTCCAAAAGGCACAGCTCCGGCATTCTTTCAGCTCTAGCTCCAAAGTGGCCCTGGCACCAGCAAAACTCCCTTGATACAGCAACACAGCAAGCACTTCAGACACCTCACATTAAAAACAGCAACGCAGCAAATTCTTTTCAGTTCTCCAGAAGACTTCCAAGCTTCACAGTTTTAAAATTAAACCAAGTTTTCAAGTACCACGTTTCCAAGACAGCTCACACAGCTCACAAGTGTTTCCAACCTGCTTCCCAGGCTCCTCACTGGCCCAGGCTGGGGATGGAAGCCCTCAGCGTGACTTCCTTCCCTCCCTGCTGCTCCGCATGGCAGAGGCAGCTCTAAGGCCTCCAGCCTCCCTGCTGCTCCTCTCTGCACCTTCCTTATCAGTTCTCTTCTGTTGTCTTCTCTTCTCCCCTCTCTTCTGTTCTGTTCTGTTCTGTCTCTTTCCTTGTCTTTTTTCTCTGCCCTTTCCCTTATCCTTTAATCCTCTTTTCTCTAGAGAAGTCTTTACTTCCCTCCTCCAAGTCTCTACCCACCAATGCTAACAATAGTTATTTTAATGCATCAACACCAGTACTGGGGGGTCACAAACCTGTAACAGTTTCACGTAAGAGAAAAAATAATCACTCAATGTAAATTAATACATTGAAGTAGTAATTTTTTTAAAAGTAAGAAATAAAAAGTAAAAGAAAAACTAACAAAGCATGCATATTTTATATTGATCTACTAAGTCTATAGGTACACTTAGTGGTATTTACCATTGTAATAATTAGATTCCAATCCACCAATAAGATATACCACTTTCTTCTCTCTTTTTCAATTGTATTTTTTTTTAATTGCAGTGACTCTGGTATACATACCACAGAGGATTCAGAGGTGTAGTCATAACCTCTTCAGAGTTATGTCACCACACCATAGTTACCACCAAGACACCCACAGAACGTACAGCCAAGATATCAAACAATACAGTGGGCAAAGGAAAATCCTTGGGTAAATGATGTGGTGCAAATGTATTTTATATGTGGAAAGGACTTACACCCAGATCCTTTAGACTCCCTCCCCTTTGGCTCCTCACTCCTATCCTTTCAGCCTGGTCATCTTGGATTCTGCAGATTTCTAAGGTTTGTGTTGGTTTAGTTTTGTCTGTTGAACTTATGAGTGAGATCATATGCTATTTTTGAAGTTTTCCTTCTCACTTATATTACTTAGCATAATTCCTTTCCAGTCTCACACATCTTGTCAAAAATAGCAAGATTTAATCTTTCTTTCCCTAACAGTTGAGTAATAGTCTATTTCTTGATTGGTATGAGTTCTTTGTAGATCTTGAGATTTTATTGGAGCTGTGTAGTGCTTTGAGAAAGATATGCGTTATAACCATGTTAACCCTTCTAGTACGTGAGTAGGGAGTATCAGTTTGTTTTTATGTCTTCTATTTCTTTTAACAGTGTCTTACCTAATTCATTGTCTGCAATAGGAACACAACCAGTTTTTGTATATTGACTCTGTGACCTACTAATTTCTGACTAATTTCCCTGACTTATTGTTCCACTGTGATGAGAAGCCAACATATTTATGATGTCTCCTGAACCCTGCCAAGTCTAACAATGTTCTCTCTCTTCATTGCTTTCTACTCTTCCCTCTGTTCACCCTGGTTACCCACACTGGCTTCCTTGTTGGTTTTGAACATCTAATATATGTTAGCACCTTTGTTACTCTGTTCCTTCTGCTCAGAAAGCTATTCCCAGGGATACCTGTATTGCCAAGTCTGTTTCCCTCAATTTGCTGCTCAAATATCATGTACTGTCCATCCAACTAAATGCTGACATCTCCAATTCCTCCCCCATCCTACTCTATTTGTTGTTAACCCATAACATTTTTACATTTCTAGGATACTTCATAACCTACTAAAGTGATTATGTAAATGGTAGAAGGTAAACTCACATAGGACAGAGAACTTAAGTTTTGCACACTGGTATGTCTTACATGCTCATAAATGTGTCCAGCACACATTGGACGTTCCATAGATATTTATTGGATTAATAAATTAAGGAGTTCTGGGCATCTGGAAGAATCTTTTCAGAATTTCCTTGGAAGCTGTGGTTGCTGCTCACCCATTGTTCTCTCTTCATGAGGTGGCAGTTGCCCTGTCCCACAGACTCAACTGCCCTATTTGAATAAACAGCTCCATCAACCTGCTTGTTTCTTGGAACCAAGACAGTCAGTCGGCCAGCAGGACCTGACAGCAAGAAAATCATAGAATCAGTGTTAGTGACCCTCAATATCTAAGTACTTCATGGGATGTGGACTCAGAGAGTGAGGGCTTTCCAGGGTGGGTTGGGGAGGGGCAGGGACAGCCCCCTTCGAAGATGATACTGCTATATCTGGGGGACTTGATATATAATCCTGGGATGGGTGTTGGCTTAGTGAGTGGTGACAGCGCAGCTATGAAGCCTGAAGTAGCCTGACAACATGTAAAACGGATCTCACCATCAACAAATAGCTGGCTCTCCACCTTAGACCTTTTCCACCTTCCCTTCTATCCCCCCATTCACTTTATTCATCATCTGGGAATAACGGTGCTCTGTGCTTGTCTTTGCCTTCTGATATGACCTAGGGAAAGGACGGTCCCTCTTCAATCTCAGATCCTCTTGACTGTCAGTGACAACCTTGTTCTGGGGAGGGAGCCATGATTTTAAATTTCCTGTAGGGGCAGGATTGTTCAGCAGTGTGCTGTGTGAGGCTGCTCTGCTACTCTCTACATTGTTTGGCTTTGGCAGGTGGCTGTCTCAGCTTCTGTGGCTCCCAAACAGAGATGTGGTAGGGGCCTCTCCCAAAAGCTAGTGTGAGATTTAAACAGGCTAAGTTAAGCCTGTAGCACAGTTTCTTTCCCCTCTGTCATTTCTCACCATCTCCCCTGCTGCCTCCCTGCTCAAAGCACCACTGGTACTTGCCAGATTACTGGTCTACCTCCTCTGTACTTCCTCTTCTTTGGACTAAGAAAATGTGAGAAATGAACAGAGGGGATCACGGGAGAATAGGATGAGTCTGTTGGAAGGAGCCGAGAGGTAGGAAGAGGAAGGACATGCCGGTGACCTTGAACTCTGCTGTCTATGCATAGTCTGCATGGAGCTGGACTCTGCGTCACTAATTGAGAAAAAGGGGAAAGTGCTGTAGCACTAAGAAGCCAGCTTCTCTGTGAAACATTCTTATTAGTAGATCAAGTCTTTCCAAAACTACTCCTAGAGCTTCTGCCTCTCAGCTTCTCAGAATTGAAAAACTCTTTTCATGGCCTTTGCATGACCTCGCCCTCTATCTGGTGGGCCCTCCCCCTCCCTTGTCTCAGCTTGGACTTCTTAGGGAGACTGCTCCTGACCTGTCTCCCTAGAGCGGTCATTGACTCAGTCTCCTCCTGTTGTTCCTTCCATTTCATTGACTTCCTACTTGCTTACTTTGTTGACTTATTTCCTCAATTGTTTGCTGTCTGTTTATATAGAGAGTGAGTTCCACAATGGCAAGGGCCTTATAAGGTGGGGAGATAATGTTCCTCTGATAAAAAAAAATTGCACAGATTGGAGGAGATGATACATATGGTGTCACTGGTGCTAGTAAATGATCCTTAATGTGATTTTCCAGGGAAATATACTCCAAAAATATGTTTTACAACAAGCAGTGGCAAGGATGTGGAGAAAAAAAGAATACGCTACTAATGGGAATGTAAATTGGTCCAGTCCTTAGGGTAAGCAGTTTGGAGGTGTCTCAAAGATTAATTCATGATGGATCTGCACATGATGTGTAATTCCATTTCTCAGCATCTACCCAGAAATTCCAAAAATTTGAAAGGAAACATTCTTCTAGTTTATTGCAGTACGATTTACTACAGCTAAATTATAGAAAAAACTTAAATGCTCTAAAACAGATGATGGGTCAGGAAGGTATGATATACACACACAGGAATATTACTCGGTAATCAAAATGATAACTCATGCCATTTGCTGCAACATGGGCAGAGTTAGAAGGGGTGATGCCAAGGGGAATAAGTCAGAAAGAGAAAGATAAATACTCGATTGTGTCATTAATGTTTGGAACACACAGAAATTAGACTGAGAGTCAGATAAAGACAAGATTAAAAACTTTGAATCCTTGGAAGTTGACTATACAACTGAAGCATCCATAAGGGTAGAGATGGGGGAGGCTGAGAACAAAGAGTGGACTTTGGAGGTGGATTACAGGTGATTCAGCAGGGGGTGTGCTACAATGGTGATACCTGATGGGGTAAAAAGAAATTTTTAAAAAATTGGAAATCTAATTACTCATGTTTTATTTTCAGTGTTCCTTCTGACAAAGATACATACTGCACAAAGTTAGAGGAGGCATTCAAGAATGCATTTATTTCTAAAGATCCTTGCCATATTACAGTACAAGACTATCAACCACTAATAAATATGGTGTATCAAACCATATCTTGCAACAAGGTAAGTGGGTTGTTGATTTATGAAGTGAGGACAAACATCAAAGAACAAGGTCATAGAACCAAATTGTGATTAGGATGAGGGAAGAGGAAAATCTGAACATAAAAATGTAGGGATGTTTGACTGGCCTGGGGGTTTGTGAGGTTCTTGGACCAAGTTATCATTAGGGTTTAGGATATCTAGGGAAGGAAAGTAAATGAGAGAAATGGGGAGAAAAGAGGGAAAGAGACAGGGCCAGAAGTTGGGCAAAACAAACTGAACATGGAACCCAACTCAGTCCAACACACACAGAGTAAGATTAATTCAACTTTACAGAATTACAAAATGCTTCTCTGACCTCTGATGTTTATAATAAGAACAACAGCAATGCCTATTTGCCTGGCTGCTTGCAAAGAAATCTTAATGCTTATCTGTTCCCATCTTCACAGTCAACACTGGAATATGAGATGGGAGATGAACATTCCCATTTTACCAGTGATAAAACTGAAGTGAGTGGACATGGCTAGTGATGGCCTTGGAAATGACCAGTTGAAATGCTAATGGCCCAAGACAGAACCAGAGAGGTCTGAATTTCCAAGCACTGACTATACGGGAAAAGAACACGTCTCCCCTAAAGTCATGCTTCATTGAGGTTGGGATCTCTGGAGTGTTCACTTCCATGGACTTAGAAGTCAAGATGTTCTATGTCTCAGTCCAGAGGTGTGTAACCACATTGAGTCCACCTCGGGGATCCACATTATAGTGACATGAGTGTAAAATTGAATTGACAGCAAAGGGGTGGTAACTAACTTCTTGGTAAAGTCTGGGAGACATGTGATGCAGAATGGATGGGACTTGGTCCTGAGGATTCCTGGAACTCCTTCATCAATGGGGAAAGAAAGGCCATGCTTGACCGGTCTCCATGGTGCTGAGCAATACAATATATGGGAAGACGTGAGGGCTGGGGGGTGGGGTTCAGAGCAGCTCACCCTACTTTAGCTTTCACGCCTATATTTATACCGTTTTTCTGAGGCATCTTACCAGGACCAGCTGTTAGCTTTGCCCAAGTCTTGAGCTACCCTTGGCCTCTGTCCATCTGTCATCAGTGTCTTCATCAAGACCTGGTTACTTTTTGTTGATAACTGAGGTACTTCTGTCTCATGTCCCCATGTTCCATCATCAGCACCATGACAGTGTCCATACACATGACAAGTCAGCATTTTAAAGGCACCATTCAATGAGCCCCGAGTCTTCAGCCTTTCATCCATCGTTGGAAGCTGGAGCTAGTGCAGGGCACCCCGGGCAGAAGACACCCCGCGGGGAGCCCCGGGGTAGTTGAGCATGGCTGGCGCTTGGGATGTGAGTGATGGTGCCCGGACACGGGGCAGAGCAGTTTCCTGGCGCTGTTCCTTCCCCCTCAGCCTCCAGGGGTTCCCTGCCCTGGTGACTGCTGCCCCTTTGCATTTGGGGGAGGGAGGCTGAGCCACACTCTGGGTCCGGGGTCAGGCAGAGAGTAAGTGGTGGTGCTGGGCGTCCCAAGGCCTGTGCGCCTCCAGGGCCCGAAGCCCACCCCCCAGTGCTCCTTCAGAGCAACAGGTGCATGGAGCAGAGACGGCTCTGGCTCTGACTTTCTATGAGTCTGCAAGGGACCCCGGAGAAGACTCGCTGGATTTGATGACATCAGGGACTTTGGGATTTCCTAGAGAGCAAAATAATGAATTAGTTTACACGGTAACCTAGAACACACACAAGGGCGCACACACACACCTACCCAAATGCTCCTATTCTCAAACATACATCAGGGATGCACACAATACTTACCTCACTGCAGTGATTTACTCTGAAATCTATGCTTTTCCTAAGTTTAAAATGTGAATTTTTTAATTTTGCTGCATGGATTTCATGGCAGGTGTGGGTTTCCTTCCTAGGTCCTTTTTTGGAGCAAAACAAAGAAGAAGGCACATGAGTACGCAGCTAGAAACGGCTTGATCACCCTGGAGGACACGCTGCCGGGCTACATGGCCGATGGCCTCACGTGGTGCAGCGCACAAGGTTCTTCAGGTGAGGCGTTGAGGTCACTGCAGCTGAAGACCCCTGAGCTCGGCCAGCCCTGAACACCAGTGTGGTGGGGGGAGAACACGTCCCCCCTGGCCAGCACTCCAGGTCCACGGGAAGCGCCTTCCGGGGACCTTCCGTGGCCTCGGGAGACCGGCGCCGGGCTTCGGGGTGTCGGCGCCCCGGGTCTTGACCCCTGTTCTGCGCCTTCCCTGCTCGGCTTTCCAGGCCCGGGGCGGGCGCGGCCTCAGTGTCCAGGGCCTCCTCCTCCCCGGGGCGGAGCGCGGCAGAGGCGGCCCCGGCCCCGCCGGACTCGGGCCGCGCGGGCTTCGCCGCCGGTTCTCAGGGGCCGCGACTCTGCCCGGACAGAGCCGGAGCCCCTCGGCCAGGAAGGCGTTTTCTCCTCTAGTCGGTCTTCCTGGGGTTTAGCCGCCACTCCTGGTCACGTGACTGCAGGGGCGGGGCCTCCGGCCTTCTCTGTTCTCAGACCTAACAGTCAGTTTCTGCACTGCCAGATGTGGTGGATGACGACGGGCGTCTGTGGTGTCGTTAGGCTGATATTATAATTTTATTTTATTATTATTTACTGTGTATTTATTAAACATCGTTTATTTCAATATAATTTTATATTATTAGCACCACATCTGAACAACTGAGCTAACCGGCCTTCCATGCTAGTTTTATATTATTACATTATTTAGCCAAAAAAAAATATTATTTAGCCTTAAAAAGGAAATCGAATTATTTGTCACAGCATAGCTCAACTTGGGGTGCATTATGCTAATGAATTTTTTTTCAGTTTTAATATTTCTTTTTTAATTTTTTATCTTTTATTTATATATATATATATATTTCACAACATTGTAATCCCAGAGATTTACCCCCACACCCACCCCTCCATTCCCCCCCTTTCCCTCCTGCTCAAAGTGTGTTTCAGTTTGTGCTTAGCTTGTTTTGATTTTTCCTCAAGGCTTTTGTTTATTTTTTCACTATATCCCATATATTAGTGAAACCATTTGATTTCTGTCCTTTTTTTTTTTACTTGTTTCTGCTAATATGATTTCTTCTAAGTACACCCATGTTGTTATAAAATCGTCGAATTTGTCATTT
>PVHY01032858.1:0-11551 GCA_004024945.1 Uropsilus gracilis
GTATGAGTACAGAGATCTACTCGTCTGCCCCCAACCCAAGGTCAACCTTGGACGCCGGTTCCCTGGCATCTTAAAACTGCCACCTACCGATCTGGAGTGGTCTGCCTCCTTCTTCAGTCTCTCCTTGTCTTCTAGGTATGGGGGCCAGATTTCACCCAGGAACTCCTGGGGCTGGGAACCAACATTCCCATGCCCCAAACTTACTCAGGTCATGTGTCTCCATCAGAGAACACAGCATCAGCAGGTACACAGTACTGCACTTAGTCCAGTCTGTGCCTGTGACAGGCATCAATCGCCCCTAGCATTCTAAGAAATTCTAGAGCCAGTCTACAAAAGTCTACTTGTATCCAAACCTCAAACCATACTCTTTGTGGTTCCCACTCCCGCCCCAGCTCAGCACCTGGTTCACAACATGTGCTCCATAAGTGCTTCTTCTGGGGGTAGTCAATGGGTGGTGAACCTTTGAACCCTGGGTCCTAGAATACTCTCCCCCTCCCCCTCCCCCTCCCCCCTCTCCCCCCACCGTGAAATGAAACCACCCTCTCTGCTGAGCAGATGTCACTTGTAAACAATAGCTGTATATATGCCACGTACCCAGGCAGGCTCACATTTCAGGGCTCTCAGAAAGTCAGGGTACCCCCCCAAAAACTATCTGAATTCCACAGGCACCAAAACCAACACAGCAGCTGGGCGTGGTGGCATGCACCTATAATTCAAGCACTGGGAGGCAAGAGGCCAGGGATCGCTTGATTTTGTGGGTTCAAAACTACCCGGGCAACATAGTAACACCTAGTCTCCAAAAAGCAGCCAGGTGCGGTGGCGGGCGCCTGTAATCCCAGCTACCTGGGAGTCTGAGGCTGGGGATCGCTTGAGTCTGCAAGACTGGGACCACCCCAGGCAATATAGCAAGACCTAGTCTCAAAAAAATAAATAAATAAATAAAAAACTCACTAACAAAATGAAGCTGGAGCAAGAGACCTGCAAGCATCCTGTTTGTGACGTCAAGTGTACTACAAGCCTCCCAAATCCAACCGCAAGTTCACATTGCCCAGGGTACCATGGACTCAAGCAATCCCCAGCCTCAGCTTCCCAGGTAGCTGGGATTACAGGTGTGCACCACCACGCCCAACTATTTTTTGGGGACTAGGTCTCACTATGTGCCCCCGGTGGGACTCGAACCACAATCCCTGGCCCCAGCCGTGGCTTCCTAGGCTGCCATCTACAGGCATGCACCACCATGCCCGGCCTAAATTCAGGTAGGTTCTTTATCAGTCCCATCAGTCAAAGAAGAATGTCAGAGTCCTTGGTGGATTTTACAGCTTTAATGCTCTCAGGGAACCAGGTACACAGGCCACGAGGCAGGGAGGCTGGGCCCACTGGATGGCCAGCAGGCAGGCCGGGCAGCAGGGCAAGTCCCCCAGCCCCCCAAGAATCCTTATGCTCTTTCTCTGGGTGCTCTCTCTGGTGTTCTCTTGTCCTCTCCTATTCCCATGCTCTCCCCACTCATGCTCTCTTCCCCGGGTGCTCCCTTCCCTTTATCTTCGCCTCCTAGGCTCAGGTGAGCCCACTCACATAGGTGCATGCCCACTGGACCAGGTACGTACCATCATGGGGACGTCACAGGTGCTGGTCATAGAAGCGAGCGGACAGAAACATCAACTCCTGTACCCTACAAGACCCCACCAGGGGGTAGAGAAACAAAAACTCTGGACTGTGTATAGAGGTCTCCAGGGCAAACCACAGCTGTAAATGAATCATCTGCAACTCCTATGATTACTCAACAGTCCCTGACTGACCAGCTCTAAGGCACAAGTGAGTAATCGCCCCACCAACAATAAGAACACCTGGCCCTGACAGGCATAAGCTGTCAGCACAAACCTAGTCCCCAAAGTTTGGGACAAACTCACATACCCACCTTCCAGGTGTAGTCACAACCAACTTAATAGCAGAAATCCCAGCCATTGCAATTCCTTCACTGCAGCCCCTTCCATGATGAGGGATACTACTCAACACCCTACCCACAGCCCTGTTTCACCTCCCTGCTTGACCTACTGGTCATTCAAGACTTAGCTCAAGTGTCCCCTCCTCCAGGAAGCCTTCCTGAGTGCTTCCTCATTCTAAGCACCTTTCTCCTGTAGCACTTGGCCAATCTCTGCTAATGAGCTGTTAGCAGCCTCCTCTGGCTAACTTGAGTCCCCAACAGCAAGGATCATGGCCCATTCATCTGAATTGCCCCACACCTCAGAGTGGTGATTTGCTCAGAATACAGATTTGCTATACATTCCGGAGAGAGATGCTTTGCAGGAGATCTTGCATCATCTGTAATCCAAGTCCAGGTGGGTTCAGGCTAGAAAATCATGGGGAACATGTCTGTCCAACTCTATGAAGCCACATCCTTGAGCTGTGGTGGGGACAGCACAGGTGCTGCCTTAGAACCATCTCTTCCCACCTTGACCGTTAAACTACAATGCCTGCAAAATGAGAGGTGCCTGCTTCCACGCAGTTCTTTCTTTCCTAGGCTCAGTCGTTCCAGCTTCCCAGGATGCTCCCTGCTAAATGCTCTCTGGCCTCGCTGGTCTGGGTTGGCTGCCTCTGTGGCCGTTTATCAGAGTAAACTCTACGTTAATGAATCAGGGCATGTTAACTTAGCAAAGCACTTACCGGGAAAGGTTTAAGTGTTTTGTTTTGTTTTTAAAAAGCAACGAACAATAAAATCAAGGTTTTATGTATACAGCTGCTTCCCAGAGGAAGTGAGAAGTGAGAAGGTATCTGTGTCTGGGGCCAGGCTTTGATGCCACCATATATATAAGTAGGCACAGCAGCAGTGGGGCAGAAGGATTTTGTTGTATTTGATCAGAATATCACAGTTCATAGAAAAAAGCTCAAGTGGGTTCATGTTTTTGTTATATTTTGAGAGTCTACTCTTGTTCAAACAGACACAGACCTGCAGAAACTCAATTCTTTTTTTAATTCATTTTTTATTGATTGCACATATATATGTATATATGTACATATATAGCACATCATTTTCCAGCCTGAGGTTTTCCTACCACTTTATCACCTGTGAACCACCTTAATCTCTTGTGCCCAAGAAACTCAACTCTTATATACAAGGTTCAAATCTTTACTGGGTGGCTGCAATTACAGGCACCCACCACCATACCCGGCTACTTTTTTCGAGACCAGGAATCGCTATGTTGCCTGGGGGTAGTTTCGAACCCAAGAACTCAAGTGATCTCTGGCCTCTTGCCTCCCAGAGCTTAGATTACAGGTACGTGCCACCAATCCTGGCAGGAATCTCATCTTTAAAAAGGTGGAGCTACTCAGCAATAAGAAGGAATGAAGTGCTGATACACACAAGCATACTGGTGAGTCTAGAATATATTAAGGCCCCAAGTCACACACTCTCTGACCTCAGGAAATGCCAAGGAAAAGCGAATGTGTCGAGACAAAGCTGCTGTTGAAAGCTGAGAGTGGAATTGGGGATTAAATGTGAACTGGCACAAGAGAATTGGGGGGAATGAAATGATGAAAACGCTGTCAAACAAGCCTGTGGTATGGCTGCACAACTGTACAGACTTCTAAATCACCGCATCGTACACTTGCAAGGATTTTGTGGCATGCAAATTAGGTCTCAGAAAAAAAGCTGGCTAAAAATACCATTGCCCACAAGGTGTCTGACAAAGACGTGAGGAAGCTGATGAATGGAAAATGAAAAAACTCCTTCCAACTGAAGTTAAATCTGTCCAACAGATGGAGGATGCAGGGTCTTAGCTAGTTCACTGCTAAAATCCAGCGCTGGTTTTCCTGAACTTTGTCCTCCATTTCAAGACCGCTTTACCTGCCACACTGTTCTAGAGTAAGATTCCTAAGAACCCTGTACTACTTTTTTCATGATAAATGTTAGAACAACAGATAAGGATTAGCAATAAACTGCATCTCTGCTAAATGGTATCAAATTAACCCTTTGATTGAAGGACTTACTTCAAATTGATCCTTTTATTATATTACAGCTTTATGGAAACCTTTGGGAGAAAACCAAGAATAATCATGAAAACAGACAGGGTTATATTTGTGTGTGGATGTCACCTGGATGGAGCCAACTGCACCCATAAAAATCAACCCAGAGACAGCAGTAGGCCCGTCTCTGATTGAAGACAGTGCAGTCAACCAATATCCTTGCCGAGGCAAGGCCATGACTTGGCAATCCTTTGAAACAAGCCATGGCCTACAGTTTTGGCTTATCAGCTAAGTTTTCGAGAAGGTTCACACCCTTTAACCCCTGAATTTACTGGCAAAAATCAATCCCTGGCTACCCAAGTCAGATAAAGATTTAAGGAAAACAATTAAAACAACATTATTTACACTGGTGGGAAATTTTTTTAAAAGACATCGAAATATTTGATCTTTGGAGAACTAAATAACTAAATGATAGCAGAGCATATAATCAAAGGCTAGTTAGCCCCTCAAAAACATTTATCAAGAGCTTATGAAGACAAGTCAACATGATTATAATCTGATGCAAAGTGAAAAAGAAGCATGACATGAACTGAACACTAAGCATGCTCTCAACTACACCACACATAGAGAGTCACAGCTGCACACACACACGCACAAACGCATGCACGCACACACTCTGAAAGGAATGATGTGGGGAAATGACTCATTTTGTAAAAGAACTACTGGACAGGTCTTTCTTAACCGCTATGTTTTTCTGAATTTAGCTTATTCCTAAAACAAACATGTAAGAAGGATCCATGTTTCAAGAACCAGAGTACTGCTACTTGAGCTACAGAGAAAGACTGAAGGAAAACGCCTGAAAGGGTGAGGCTCTCCCTGCCATCGCTGCAGCAGCAATTAAAAAAGCAGAACAGCCATGCACGGTGGCTCGTGCCTGTAAGCTTCAGCCTGTGAAGCGGCTGGGGCTAGGGATCACAGTTCAAGTCCCATTTCGGACAACATAGCAAGACCTAGTTCCAAAAAAATAGCTGGGAGTGGTGGCGCATGCCTGTAATCCCAGCTACTACCTGGGAAGCTGAGGCTGGGGATTGCTTGAGTTTGTGGTACCCCGGGTAACATGAAGCTGAGGTTCCATGGGCAAAAATAGCGAGACCTAGTCTCAACAAAACAAAACAAACAAAATAAATAAATAAAAAAGCAGAATAGGGGAGCCAGAAAAGCAAATTCTGAAGTTCTCCCCTGACTGTACCCACCCTGTGGGAGACAGGATCCTAGACAAATCCATTCTGAGCAGTTTCTTCAGGGGAAACACAACGTGACTGGGAAGGCTGGGCCCCTCAGCGGAGGGCTCATGAGAGGGGATGGAGTAAAAGCGGGATGACAGGGACTGCTGAGGCAGCTTTTCCAACAGGCACTGGATGTATCTCACCCAAAGACAGTCAAATTAAAAATAACCTATGTGACTGTCGGTGTGTGGCTGCTAACAGCACAGGGTGCTACTGTATTACCTTCAGAGCAGCCTGGATGACGAAAAGGAGGAAGGTGAGAACTAAAGCTCATCTGTCTGGAATATTTTGTGTGAGCTCTTGAACAAAACTTTGGGGCCGGAAAAAAAAATGAAATAAATGTATGATGAGGAATTCAGGCAACTATTTAGGAAGCTGAGAGCACCAAAAATAACACTTCTTAAAAAGCTTAGGTTACAAAAAAAAGCGGATGTACACAAATGTTTCTAACCCACAAATAGAAAAATGCTATAATGAAAGAAAACATAACATTAAAAGTTGACTTTTTTAATCAGACAAATTGGGCAGGAGAATTTTGTTCACAACAGTAACAGTTTAAAAATCACACTTTAACAAGAAAGACACAAGTCATAATGAAGAGAGTAACATTTTCTTTAAAAGGTATAAAGATGGAAATAAATAGAATGTGGGGGGTGGCGGGGTTGATTTTGTTTCTCTTTGCTTTCCAGTTTGGGGTTTGTTTGTTTTGGTGTAATACACATATTTTTATTCACTTGTGGTTAATTGTTTGGGAATTGACTTGCTGAGCTATACATTAAATGCACATTTAGCTTAACTAGAAGTTGGCAGACTTTTTCAAAGTATTCTAGCATGTTTTAGTGTCAACAATAATGCATAAGAACTAGTCACGCCACATTTTTACCAGTTCTTGGTATTACCACTTTTTATTTTACGTTAGTCATTTTGCATGGGAAGAGTTAGTAAAATAAAGATATTCCAAAAATGTCATTTCTTCCCAAAGTAATGTATGCATTTAATATAATTCAGTAACAGTCGCAGAAACCGGGCATAGTGAAGTTTTGGATATAGGGATGTAAACCAATGAAGCAGCATATAGAACCCCTCCCACCCCTGCAAATAAAGAGTCCTAATAAATATGGAAATATTTTATATATAACATTGATGGAAGGCCAGGCATGGTGGCGCGTGCCTGTAAGCGGCAGCCTAGGTAGCCATAGCCGGGGCCAGGGATAGCAGTTCAAGTTCTGCTGGGGGCATGTAGAGAGATCTAGCCCCCCAAAAAATTAGCTGGGTGTGGTGGTACATGCCTGTAATCCCAACTACCTGGGAAGCTGAAGCTGGGGACTGCTTGAGTCAGTGGTACCCCGGGCAACATGAGCCTGCAGTTCCATGGGCAAAAACAGCGAGACCTAGTCCCAGAAAAATAGCTGGGCATGGTGGTGTGCACCTGTAATCCTAGCTACCTGGGAAGCTGAGGCTGGGGATTGCTTGAGTCTGTGGTACCCCGGGCAACATGAGCCTGTGGTTCCACAGGCAAAAATAGCGAAACCTAGTCTCAAAAGAAAAACAAAAACAAAAACATTGGTGGTACTTAGATTCAGATATGCAAGATTGGGTTACTTAGCCAGTGTTACTACCGCAAGTGGCTGCCAGGGTAACGGAAAATAAGGACAAACTTCTAGCCAGACAAAATCAAATGGAGGAAGATCAAAGACATGACCATCATGTGGGTCAGGAGATTCATCTAGGAGGACGAGATCTGAGGACCAACCAGTTCATCCACAGCATGACTGTACCACACGTAAGAGCTGCCCACACTGCCTGAGCCAGAGGCCCTGGCACCAGAGAACAGGATCAGTGCCAGCGGTGGCCCCAGCATCCTCGCTCTGCTAAGGGCGTGTAAGGAAAGTAAACTGCCATCCAGAGACAAATAGCCGAAAGGGCTGGGAGAAAGATGGCAACCATCCGATTGGATTCGTGTCTTAAGCCATAGATCATATAAAAACGATCTCCAGATGGACTTAAGGCTTCGCTGCAAACAATAACACTCTTATGTGAATATGAAAAGGTCCACATTCACACATGCTAACATCAGAGAAGGCTAACTGGAAACCCAGGAACATGGGTGCAGCAATGAGTAAAAAGCGTCTGTGTAAAAAGTTTTAAACGCAGCACTATCACAGGTTCCACATCTGTGTTTACAGAGACAATGAACAAACCAAACTGGAGAAATATCTGCAGTGCAGAAGGCAGACAGAAGGTTAATTAAGTTCCATAAAATTCCGAGTCTGCAAATTGTCGAAGGAACAAATAAGGCAGAGAGAAAACAGTCAAAGAATACAAAGCTTTGCTCCACCAAGGAAAACCACACAGGACATGCAAATTAAAGGCACAGTGAGCCGCCATTTTCACCCGTAAGACTGAAAAAAACCTGAAAACAACAATCAAGAAGACGGTCAGCCAGAAAGAAAAGCATCATCTTGTGAACTGCTGCTAGAAATGTTTAGAAAGAAATTTGAGCACAAGTAAAAACAGGCTTTCTGACCCAGCATCCCAGCTCCTGGAAATCCATGCTGAAGAAATAAATAGAAGGAAAATAAAAGGACATAATAAAATGAAAACACAAGAAGACATGCTCTGGGATGGCAATGGCTTCATTATCCTCAGTAGCGACATTCAGAAATGAAACCAGAGCTTCTTTGTGTACAGTTGCTTGTTTATCCGCATCACGCACTAGAATGCAGGCTTTTAGGAAGAGTTCTTAGAACTGTCACTTGGAAGGTTTCAAGAGGGTAGTCCCAAGAGAAAAGATAAAGATACAGAACTTGATGTTGATTCAACGTGCAGAACTTGTGTGTGTGTGTGTGTGTGTGTGTGTGAATACACTTGTCTTATTTGTAAATGACTTTGTGAGGGTGGTAAAAAACATTGATTTTTGATCACTAACATAAGTTCTCCAGAGGGAAGGACAAAAGGTTGTGGTCGAGAAAAGAGGCAAAAAAGAAAAGAAGCTGAGCGCGAAAACTCTGGGATAGGAAAACTCTAGTCATAGAAAGAAAGTGCATTAGGTTTAGCAAGTTCTTAGGGAGTGTGCCAGCCCTCACTCCAACCCCAGGCTGTGGGGATCTTGCCGTGATCTGACTACTCCAGGTGGAGCAACAGAGACCCAGAGAAGCTAAGAACAAAACACAGCTAGCAGCTGGTGATTCGTGGTGGGCACGGAGGGGTATCTGACACCAGAGCTGAAGCTTCACACTCCCCACAGCTGCCCACCATCAGATGGCAACTTCCCACAACTGCCCACCATCAGACAGCAACTCCTCACAACCCACCGTCAGACGGCGACACCCCACAACTGCCCACCATCAGAAGGCGACACCCATGGCTTCTAAGCTCACCGTACCCTCACCCTACAGGCCAAGGTGCCTGTCACCAGCCATCAGCGTAAACAACATGAATATTCATTAGACCCCTGACACAGAACTGCACTCAGATTTGTTAAATGCCTTGGAGCTCCTGGTTGCTAAAGATACGCTTCTTTCCAAAAAGAAACCAACAAATTGGATCAATATAATAAAACAAAAGAACAAGCAAAGTGGGGCGATGTACCGTGGAGCCCCATACGGAAATGATAATGTCACTCAAAGAATGAACCGAGGCTTTTCTGCCAGGATGACAAGAATGCTAACAGGATTTTGACAAGAAGGCTAATGTCCAGCCAACGGCTGCAAGTGTCTCATAAGAAATCTGTGACAAACTTGGAGGGGGGGTGATCACAAGGCAACGTTCATTCCTCCTCCCAGTCAAGCCCGCCTAGGGCAGGAAGGTTACCAGCAGCCTTTCTTTGTTATAAGAGAACAGAGGCTCACAGTGAAAACTCCGAAGGACATCGGAGAATAGCAGGAGCGCCCTGATTTTTGCAGCCGTTGTTCACAGAACTACGGCCCCCCCGCCCCCACCACGTTCAGGCGATTTTAGTCGAGAGCTTTGCCCCCAAGCTGCCCCCTGCATCTCTGCGGTGTCCTCTCTGCTCTTTCGCTCCCATTGCACGTGCCTCGCTTTAAACTGCCGCCAAAGCAGTTTGGGGCTTAAAACAAACGCTGAATAGCCCTCACTTTCCAAGGTGGTGTGCCCTCCAGCCCGCTGGCACATGCCCTTTATTCGCCACTTCCCGAGTGTGGGCACATCACATGACTGAGCTTCCATGACATAAACCGCCCTGGAAAGTGATGGCATGCAGGTGTTCCATGCGAGTCCCTCTGAACAGACTCCCAGAAGGAGAATTCGGGGAACCTGGAAACACTTCATCCGGGGGTGCAGGGGCTAAGGGCCCCCACAATCACCACGTGAGATGGAAGCAGAACTGGCCGTCATTCACCACCCGTTTGCTCTTGATGGTGAGTGGTCTTAGCGGCGACATAGTTACCTGCTGTCGGAATCTGAGGCGATCTCCTTTCTCCCGCCGAAGCGGATCTGGCACTGCAGGGAAGAGAAGCCACAGAGATCAGCTGAGGGGATGGGAAACCTCCCACACCTCCCGTCACTCAACAGCCCACCGAGCCATCCAGGAGCCCCTAGGGAGCTCAGCCCAAGACTGAGAGAGATGGACGCCCAGCCTCCCAGCCCCCGCTGAAAGGAAGCCCTTATCTCCTTGTGTACAGAAGTGAGCCTTGTGGGTAAACAATGCTAAGAGGAAAGCAGAAAGCACACCGCCTTCTGCAGATTATCGAGAGGCCCTTCTGCAGCAGCTGAGCACCTCTAACGCGGTGCTCTTAACAAGCAGTAATTACATCTTCCACAAATCTGCGCCGACGGCCCCGCTGACAGAGCCCCAAAGCCGCCAGGACGGGCCCCACAGTTGAGTCAGCATAAATCAAGGCCTAAACAAGTGCCCTGGTTGTGCTGAGCTACCAATTACCAGAGGAAGGGGTGCGGGGTGGGGGGGGCTGCAAGCTGTTCCCTTTTACTGCTCTAATTGCGGTAAAATACAGAAAACACCGGGCGCTTTAACCATCTTTAGTTACAGAAGGCAATCGGCAGTATTGTCCAACCACCGGCACCGTCCACTGGCCTCTGTTAAAGGCTAGAATCCCGCTGCAGGGAGCAGGCTGGGAAGTGTGCTGCATTTACTGTACGAAAACGGACAGGAGATAGCGTTCTGAGTGACACATCTGGCTTGTCAAAACTCACGGCGCTGCACTCTTAAAACTGCCGCATTTTATTACATGCAAATTATACCTC
Organism: Uropsilus gracilis; assembly: GCA_004024945.1. Classification (NCBI taxonomy): domain Eukaryota; kingdom Metazoa; phylum Chordata; class Mammalia; order Eulipotyphla; family Talpidae; genus Uropsilus; species Uropsilus gracilis. The sequence goes on from PVHY01032858.1 coordinate 10,470, forward strand.
AATAAGTCGGTGTTTTGTTTTTTAAGAAACATTTACAACTTGTACACCCACCCCCACAATAATAACAACAAAACAAGACGATAGCAGGCCTAGCGTCGGCGCTCATGTCTCCCTTAACTGCTGCATTTGAGGTGCTTCAACCTGCTCCTTCACCTTCTACTTTCCTTTTCTGGAGCAAAGACAGAAGACACGACTAGTGCCTCCACTGCGGAGATGGGAAGGGTGGCAGGGACCAGGCGCTGGGAGCGTGGGTGAGGCCGCAACACACAGAGGCTGCAGGGATGCGGCCAGGCTGCCTGGGCTAGGCCAGGGCCACTGTCTGAACCCCCATCAGCACCAGCACCCCCCCTCTGCACTGACTGGCCAGTCCAGCTCACACAGGTGGCCGGGGCTTCCGAGCTTGGGCTTCCCCAGCTGTAAAGCGGAAGTCACCGCAGCGCTGCCTGGCTGGGGGCTGGAAGGGTCCAACCAAGCGCGCCCTGTGGGCACCGGCATGGCGTGCCATCAGCCTGGCTAACGGCAGCACCTGGCCTCACGGGCAGGACACTGACCCACGCGGCCTCGTGTTGAAGGCCGTGCCACGCCCGGCAGAGGCAGCAACCAAACAATCTCGACAGTCAGCTCAGGGCCCCCTGGCGGATCCTGAGCGCCGCCACCAGCAGACGCCCGGCCTGGGCCCGGCTCCTTCCGGCTGCCTCTGTCCTTGTGCGCACAGGGTCCCAATGCCAAGCCACGCCCTCGGCCCCGAAGAGGGGCCCCGAAACAAGACTGCTTGGAAATGAGACTTCGAAACCCACACCAAAGGGGCGTCCCTAAAGGGTGGGATCCACCCTTCCCTGCTCGGCCACCGCCCTGCCCCCCGCTCTGTCATTTGCAAGGGGAACCTCCCGCCTCGGGGCAGCGAGGGCATCTGGAAATGCGGGTCGGGCATCCCTGTGCGGCCACCAACCTGCATCCCGGGCGCCTCCTCTTACCTGCTTCACCGCGTCCAGCAGCCGCTCCAGCAGGCACTGTCTCTTCATGTCATTGCTCTGTGATCCTGAAATGCAAGGAGGCTCCGTGAGTTCTCTCTGGCACGAGCC
>PVHY01032859.1:0-11573 GCA_004024945.1 Uropsilus gracilis
CATACTTTTTTCCTTACAAAACTGTTGCACTGCACTTCATCTTTGAGAATTGCTTGCCATTCAGTAAAAAGTATGACATTGATCTGTGCGACCTGGACATGGAGACAGGAGCCCCTTTTGTCATCTGACTACAGTGGTTCTATATGCTTTGCTTGAGTCCGTTGCTTTTTATGAACCTGCACCTTTCTGACTTTCCTATGGACAACTGCCATCAGGACGAAATCTCCCGAGATTTTTTTTTTTTTTTTTTTGATACTAGGTCTAGCTATTTTTTGCCCGTGGAACCTCAGGCTCACGTTGCCCGGGGCACCACAGACTCAAGCAATCCCCAGCCTCAGCTTCCCAGGTAGCTGGGAATACAGGCGTGCGCCACCACGCCCAACTATTTTTTTGGAACTAGGTCTCACTGCAGGCCCCAGGCGGGACTCGAACTGCAATCTCTAGCCCCGGCCACTTCACAGGCTGAAGCTTACAGGCACGAGCCACCGTGTCTGGCCACCAGAGATTTTGGTAGATTGGCCTCCGCTCCGCTAAGCAAAGGTGAACAGGAACATGCATTCCTGCAGAGGGTGGGATCAGGTGATTCCCATCTCAATTAGAAGAGCACCAACTTTGAGCAGGAGGGAAAGGGGGGGGGGAGGGAGGGGATGTGGGGGGGGTAAACCCTGGGGATTACAATGTTGTGAAATTTATATATAAATAAAAAAAATATATTGAAAAAATAAAGAAAAGAAAAGCAGGGCTCTGGGCAAACCTGGGACTTCCCAGGGGAAAGACAGGGCACCTGAGGCTTCTTAGCACCACTGCAGTGCCTGCTCTGCAAATTCACAATGGGGAGGTGAACTTGAGTTAAGTATGATCTGATTAAGTCCCCAGTACAAAGCCCTGCACGTTGACTGCAGGAAGAAAGGATATCATAGCCTGAAGAATAGCTACTGTTTGCCACATGATTGGTTCTAGGTAGCAATCAGGTTTTGTTTTTTTCCTATTCCCTTAGCTAGGGTATAATTACTATCTTTTCATCACAAAACAAAAAAGATTATGAAGAGTTTTTTTTTATTTGCTTTCTTTCATTCATCCATCTACCTACCTACCTACCTACCTATCATCTATTGATTAAATGGTATCAACTAAATGGTAATGTCAGGAGATAAACAGTAAGAGCTGATCAAATGAGCTGATAGGCAGATATGAATACATGCACACCTATACCTATAGCTACCCTAATCGGATTTTTCGTGTGTTCTTTTAGATTAACTAACCCTTGTTTGGGTACACAGGCTGATCACTTTTATTCTAGTCTCATGGATCTTCAAGATTCACTTTCACAATTAGTAAAGTAAATGAAGATAATATTTCCTGATGACTCTTCTGGATTCTTGGCCTTTTGACCATGTTAATCTTGTGAATTCAGTAATTCCAATTAGACAGCGAGTGTCTTGCAACATAGGTTGAACAGTATTGTACTTGTGTGCTTTCCCCAGCAAGTCTTTGCTATCCTGTACAGAACATGAGGAAAATCTATCCTGTGTACTTTCTGACCTCACCCATCCTGATATTTTTGCAGAGATTATACTGAACCAAAACTTAGGTGTCTAATATAAGACTGTTTAGAAGATAAAAGATGTTAAGAACAACTAGGAGGGAGGGATTATGAAGGGGCCCTGTGTTAAGTTAACAGACCCACTGTTTTATCTGCTGGGAGGTTGGTATTTGTGGTTTAGAGCAGGTTCAGGGAACAGGATCCAGATATAACTATCACCTTTCTTTTCTCAAATGTCAGCAACTCAAGATGCCCCCGAACTCAGGGAATAGAACATCAGCCCTTACTCATCATACCCTCAGGTCTTTGATCCATGTTGCCTTAAAATGAATAATTGTAGTTTTGAGAGAAATTGTATGAGTGCCTATTTATGTACTTGCCTCTGTTTTGTTTTGTTTTTTTTTTCCTCTTTGTTTATTTAACATAATTTCTCTTAGGACAAAAACATGGACAAAGAGAATTGATATCCATGTTCAGAATTAATTGTGGACTTATGAAATAACTCTTAAATCTCTAAAGAGCAATTCAATATGCTCATTTGTAATGAAAGACAGGTAATTTTTCATTTGACATATCTGTTGGGATGTTGTCTACTTGTGCTCAAGGGGTCAATTTATCATCAAAGACAGTATGAATGGTAATGCCTGGATTAGTGAAACTTGGCAGCCTTGTGGTTTTGAATGGAGTCAATAAATATCACTTCTGTTCCTTGTTTGACTTATGAACTAATTGCTAAATAAGAGACAACAAATGAAAATCAACAACAGAGAATACAAATTATCATTCATAACTTCCAAAATGGAAATAGGGAATGTAACTTAGAGATACAGAGTTGATAGTCAAGATACTTAACAATTGTTGCAGTGTCTTCAGTGATTCAGAGGATGTCAAGAGCTACCCAGGGGACATCAAGTATAAACATGGTAATGAAACTGGGTGGCCCTAACACCCCCACCCCAGATTATGGCATTTAACAAGGTACTCTGCTCCCATTGGCTGGTGGCAGTTAGCCCCGCCCCCTTGAGGGAACTCTTTCCCCATTGGCTGGTGGCAGTGAGCCCCGCCTCCTTAAGGTGCTTCCTCACCGATTGGCCGGGGGCCAGTGGGCTCCAACCAGAGCCCACTGGTGGGGCAGTTGGGAGCAGTTGGGAGAGGTAGCAGTTGGAGGAGAAAGGAGCAGTTGGAAAAAGGGAGTGGGACCAGAAGCAGGGGGCGAAGAGGCAAAGAGCAGAGACTAGGAGGAGATAGAAACCATTGGGAGAGGAAAGAGAACTTCTAGAGAGAGAGAGAGAACCTTTGGGAGAGGAGAGAAGACAATGGCAGGCGGGTAAAGAGTAGCCTGAGTGACCAGGCTGGGCAGAGGCCCCCTGGAAGCGTGAGCTGGGGGTGACGAGGAGCCATGGCAGCTGGCAGAAGTGTGGCCAGCGTGGAGAGTGTGGCGTTGTAGCAAGGTACTATGGAAAGCTGGTACCTAGAGACGGCCAGCGATTTGGAAAGCTGAATTCTGCATCAGCATCGTGGACGACGTTTGAAGCACCTTGGAGAAGGCGAGCAGCGTGGGATACCGGAGAGAAAAGAAGAAGAGAGAAGACGCCGGCGAAAGGACTGGACTTTGCGAAAGTGCCTTCCTCTGAGGTTCATAGGGGCAAAGGAACCGTCATTGGACTGTGCACTGTGCCTTGGGGACCTTTGGGTCTGAGAATGGTGACTGGGGTAAGATAACTGCCACGTGTGGCTTTCACGACGTTTTGTTCTCCCTGTTGATCTCCTTGTTAATAAACCCTGTTTTACACTGCAATTTGAGTGGCAACTGCTAGGCGCAGGTGAAACGGACCTTGGGGTTTGCAATTTGGAGGCTTTTGCCTCTCCTTTCGACCCGGTATCAATAAGACCATATGGGGTGCTCCCACTGAACACTGGCCCAGAATGGGCTGATAAGGAAAAAAACAGAAATTGTTTTCCCTACCAGGAAAGTCAAGTAAAGCTGTCAGTGGAAATGTAACTTGTTGGAACCATTACAAAAAGTAATCAGCTTTACCTTAAAGAAATTAAAAGTGGAAATACCATGTGACCCAGAACTCCCATTCTTGGACGTCTAGTCAAAAAAAGTAAAACCATCAACTTAAAATGACAACGTACTCTACCATTTTATCGCAGCACTGCAGATAATAACAGGGATATGGGAAGCACTCAAGCGTCCGACAATGGAGATTGGATCAAGACAATTGTATTGTCACACCACAGAACACGCTTCAGCCATAAGGAAAGCAAAATGCTGTCATTTATAGAAAAACAAAAAGGATTTCAAGTGAATTTTGTGAAGTAAAATGAGTCAAAATAACAGACAAATATTAGGCATTTGCATAGTGGACAATTTAGCGAAGTAAAAGAGTTAAAAAGTCTGCAGATACCAGTGAACTAAGTGAGATTTCTGAGGCTAAGAGAGGGGAGAGGGGCATAGGTTGAAGGGGCTAAATGTGGTAGTAGGCAAAACATACAAAGATAAAAGTTAAATAAAGACATGTCCCTTGAAGATAGGTTTCAATAGCATTGCATTTTATCCAGTAACATCTTAGATTTTATGAAACACAATAGGGAAACAGGTCCAACAATCCCCACCCCCCATCAGCTGCTCAGGATGATAGAGATCTTAATTCAACCACTAAATAAGGCGAAGAGTTGACCTTAACAATCCTCCAAGAGCCTCATCCATGGGGGAATACAGACTTGAATTTAGAAAAACTTAAGAAATGTTCCCCTCAAGAGAGATATTAGAGAGAGAAAAAATATCCTTTCCTACAAATAGCTAAGTATCCCATGTTTAATGCTCAGATATAGATCCATACACAGCAGATATTTTTATTAATAGGCAATAAGCTCAATATTAATTGAATAATATTAATATTGTTAATTAATATAAAACATAATATTAATTGAATCATATTAATATAATGTATGCTTATTTATATATCATGTATAAGTTTATTATATATGTAGGTATTTGTGTAGATAGAAAATTATGAGAAAATATATGTTTAAGGGGTGGAATATTGACTCATGACTGCTGGTGTGTTTAGCTGATCTGATATTGATTTAAAATGAACAAAAATATTCTTTAAAGAAAGCTTGAATTCTTAAGTCCCCAAACTATAGCAGTGTTACCAATTACTAACATACCTGCATATTGTTTTAGACATGGAAACATAGGTAGGTACCAATTGAGATATGTGTACACATTTTTACAACAGGCATAGAATATAATATTCATATACAAATAAGTTCTTGCTTTATTTTAAGTTGACTCTAAAAGACCATTCTATGTTTGTCCATATTTTGACAATAAATATGCCCACCTCTTTAAAAAGTTTTAATCATTTTGTCAAGGTGACCCAGTTATTACAGCAGAGTCAGGGATAAAAGACACACATCCTAGTAACATTTAATGCTGTCATTAAATAACAAGTGCCAGTAATTTCAGGACACTTGATAAGTGACAGTTACCAGACTGACTAATTTGTCCTTTAACACCTGTGTGAGGTGTTCTAACACATTGTATGCAGCGGATCTGGTTGCTTTCCCATTATATAGTGCAGGAACCTGGGGCATAGAGTAATTCTGTTGCTCACACTTCAAATGGCAATGTAGTTTACCACGGGGGCATGGATAACAATTATTGAAATCAACAATTTTGTAAATGCATGGAAGATGGTAGGAGCTACACATCCCAGTTAGAATGGGAGAATGGGAGGTCAGCTGGGAAGAGGCCCCTATGTTTTTTTGGATTAAAATTGGATATTTCAATGGGGTCTTATGTTTTGCCTATAAGCATATAGATTGTTTCATGTAGATATATTGATAGATAATAATAGATCCACCTGTAGTAATCACAGATACATACCTTTCCTCCAACAGCTCAGATCATTCCAATTCTGGGTGGGTCACACTTTCTCTCAGAATAGGACTCAGCACTCCTTGAGCATAAGACTGATTTTAGGAGTATGACAAAACTAACCTGCAACAACTTGCATACTTCCATGTAACAAATGCCTCATAATTTCAAGAAGCTCATGCTCTATGGAGATGGGGTCTATAGATTAAAAGTTTATAATTTTACTTATAAAGTAAATCAAGTGATTATATTTCTTTTTTATTGGCAAATGCAAAGCAGGAAAGAGTACAGGAGCACTTAGTAGATAAGATTCCATTGAAATGGTAGCATCCGGGCAAATATCTAAGGAAAGGCAGATGATATGGAGGGCAAATTCCCAGGCACAATAAAGCAAAGATTCCTGGGCACTTGGAGCAAACTGGACAAATAGGTGAATAAATAGTAGCAGATGAGTCAGGAGTTGTGAAGATTCGGGGACATGGGGTTGTATGATCTGCAACAAAGACTTGGCTTTTACTCTTAATGAGATGAACAGCCATGGGAGCCTTTTGAGCAGAAGAGTGACATAGTATGTCATGTTTTAAAAAGCTCTCTCTAGCTTCTATATTGAGAATAGACTGCAGGAAAGAAGATAGGAAGCCAGAATATTAGCTGGAAAGTTATTAAAATGGGAAAGAGATATTTGTAGTTTGGTCCATGGTGATAACAGTTGAGGATGTTAAAAGTTATGTTATTGCTATAGATTGATGATACAGGAATAATAGTGTGATTGGAATTTTTTTGATAGAGCATCAGGTATTGATTGAGGTACTGGGAAGACAGAGTGTTAGGATGAAAAATTCAATTTTAAAATTTTGAGATGCTGATTATAGCATATACGCAGAGCTGTTGAGTATTCTATTGCATATTTAAGTCTGGAGTTCAAGTAAAAGACCTAAACTCTGCATATATAAATGTGTTGGCTTATACACTAATGATATTGAATAGATAGCCAGTGGACTAAGTATACATGTGGATGTAGTCAGGCCTAGAACACTGAAGTGTTTAGTTGGTAAGATGAAAAAAAACAGAAGACACAGTGTTGCTATAGGTACAAAATAAGCATAGGGTGATGTTTCAAAATGCAAGTTAAGCAGTGGTTACCAAATTCTATTTCTCATCGTGCAGGTTGGCAGGTGAGAAAGTGGAGAATCCAGCTACAAAAGAGAAGAAACTTGGAACCATGAGTGTTGGTGATGGTGAGAAGGTTAAGAAAGCTAAGAACAGGAAGCCCGATGCCAAACAACCATGAAGGGAAGCCCCACTGCAGCAGAAACCTTGCCCCAGTCAAAGAAATTGGCAGATATTCTGGATCTGCTATGTCTTCAGAAAGGTCATATATAAGAGAGGGTATTTAACAGCTGAATCTAGGACTGAAACGAAAATGGAGGCAAAGCTTTTGCTATTGTCACAAAATCAGCAGGGGTTGGTGGGAATGGGACATGGAAGTGGTTAACCTTTCCCAGATACATATATTCAGCTGAAGAGCTGCCTTGAAAATCATTTGAGCCATGGCAAAAACCCTTCTTTTAGCAGGTGAGGAAACTGAGAGCAGCATCACTCTTGGACCATTCTGAGCTTCCTCTCTGGGCCTAACAGAGGCCAGAAAGGTGATTTTCATGAAGCTCCAGAGTAGTGACCTGCTATTTATGACTGGGCTTCTCTCTCTCTCTCTGGATATTTGCCATCATTACTCTACCAAAATTATTATCAATGTGTGAAAATCCCCAGATGTCTCACTGATGCTGACTTCAAGAAGCAGCTGTGTGAGCTCAGGCATGAGGAAATGAGATCTTTCATGCACAAGGAGAGATACAAGATGGAAAAGCAGCTCAAGGTTGATCAGAAGGTTGTGGACTCACAAATTCTGACCCAAATTTAAGTGGTCCCTTAGCTTCATGACTAGCTATGCCCTGGGTTTGCTGTCACAAATGGAATTTACCCTCAATGACTGGTGTTCCAGATTTCCTACAAAGACTAAATAAATCACTGACCTATTAAAATAGTTCTGAGAGGACTGAGAAATTTCTGGATTCAAATGTTACTTATAGATCAAATGATATGAAGACAGGATATAAGCTTCCCTCAATACAGGTTTCTACCTAAAGTTAGAAGCATATGAAAATTTGGTAAAGCAAATTGATGCAAGTCAAAGAAGCAATTGCCACCATTAATATGGAAAAATGTTTGCAGAACAAATTCCCCAAAAGAAACCCACCAAATCAATCCAAGTAGTATGTAAAATACCAAATCACAATATCTAGTAAAGGTAGGAATGATGCAATGGATGCCAGCCTATGTGATGAATTATAAGAAGGGTTTTAGCAGGGTCATTCTCACCATTCTAGGCTGACTGCTGCAAAATCAATGTTTCACCTTTGGTTGTGAAAGTGACAATCCTCTTAAGACTTTCATTACTTAGCAAAAACAGCTAAATGTTCTGTGAAATGCAAAGTGGCATAGCATGAACCTTAGATTCTGCAAAGCAGAAGCTCTAAAGTCTCTTGGTAAGCTTTGATCGAATGGCAAGGATAAAAGCTGGTTAAAACAGATGAAGGAGAAAGTGTGAGAAAAGAAATAAAAATGGTGAGTCGAGTTCTTTTTTTTTTTTTTTTTGTTACAGCTTTTGCGAATAGGAATGAAGAAGTGGAAAGTTCCTCAGGTATGAGATGGAAGCAAAGGAGAATTTTGACTTTTTTAAAGATCAGAGAATAACACTATCATTACTGAAGATACTAATTCATTAGAAATTTTGATGATGCCTGAAATAAAAGAGAGACTTTCTGAAATGTTGTGCTTGGGGAATGAGAGGGGAGGCTATCTAGTGTGAACAGCTAATTTTAGACACTGGTAGAAAATATTAGATGAGCAGGATGATGCCACAATTCACAATGGAGAGACAGGTGCTAGGATGGTGCTAGGATCTCATAGATTTTCTCTTTGGACTGTTTCTATTTTCTCAGTGAAACAGGGAACTGCTATACATGACTATCAGCTTAGGTGAAGACCTGCTAGCTATGGGAATAAATATGATCAAATACAAAACAATCATTCAGGAGAATTGAGAAAGGAGATTCAAGGGGTTAGGGTATATGAAGTGATGAAACTTTGAATAGATTTCAGAAATTTCAGAATCTCCTGAAGAAAGGACACAGACGCTGGTGAAGTGGTGATGCACACTCTTAAATGTGCAGACTTCTCTCTTTCACATTCTTCTGGCCCATAGTCTTGCACTATATTCTTCGATCAAAGTTTGATGAAAGTTCATAAATCAAGCCTCTGAAAAGCTGTGTGCTGCATTTTGGAGGGTCCTGCCACATCCTTCTAGTTTGATAGTCTTGTTTTATTGATTAGTTCATAGTGTGATTTAAACATGAACTCAGGAGCTTATAAGCACCTTGGACTTCAAAGGGATTAGTTGCTATTGATTCTAATTTGGCCAGGGAGGTTGAAATGAGCAGTGGTGTGTTAGTGAGGGGTCACAGGTGAAGTCTGTATCCTTTGGCAAATGGAGGATGACCAAATTTAGAGAGAATTTATGCAATTTACTATCGTGTTACGGATTGCTATAATTACTAGAAAAATATATAAAATTGAGGATTGCACTAGATGCCTTTTGGCATTCTTCCTTTTAATACTAACGACTTTAGAAAAATCTTTTAGGATCTATATATAACTGTACTATTTTAAAATGATCACAAAATGTTTTAAAAGAGAGTATGTTCTTGATGATAAATTAAAATATCTTTCCAAGAAGCTATGCAAATTTATTATAGGATTTGTCTGCCTGGACATTTTTAGTATTATTTTAGCAATTTTATATATATTTTTGTTTAAATAAGGACACATCTCTCTAACTCATCTATGTTTTTTGATTGCACTATACAGTCACCACAATATGTTATTTGTTTTAATTGTCCTTTGAAGACTTAACGTAAATTGATCTCACATCTTCTAACATTTAATATCTAAGTGCATAGTATGAAATAAAAAATAAGGATATATAACATAGTTCATTTTGGTTGCCATAATAAAAATACCACAGACTGGGTGGCAAAAACCGGATTCATTTCTCACAGTTCTGGAGTCTGGGATATCCAGGATTAAAGTTACAGAAAATCCTATCTCTGGGGAAAGCCTGCTTGGTAATTGATCAATAACTATGGTATCCTTATGAGGCTGATGGGTCATAAAATGGCCAAGTAATCAAAAGTTGTAAAGTAATCAAATAAATTAACAATACTGCAAAGTAATCAGATGAACAATCCAGCCATGTAACTTTTTTTTTTCAATTGAGACTAGGTGTCATTATTTTTGTCCATGGAACCCAGGCTCACGTCGACCGGGGTACCATGGACTCAAGCAATCCCCAGCCTCAGCTTCCCAGGTAACTGGGATTATAGGCACTTGCTACCATGCTCAGCTAAAGCCATGTAACTTTTTGTTTTTTTTTTTTTTATCAGTTACATGTCATTTTAAAATTAAAGAGAACTTTGTACGCTCTTATTCTATGCATATATTCTATGTATACATTTTATTTTGTACATGTTCTCCATATACTTTATTTCTATAACTTGTATAGATTTTAGATTAAAAATTTTTTCTGTCTCTTTCCATATAGTTTATTATTTTTCTGGTCATGATTTTAAAAGAGAATGTTTATATTGATATATCTTTAATTTTCTTTCTTCTTTTTTAGGTGATGCCTATTAACTAATCTGAAAGATGAAGGCTAGTTCTCCTTCACTACTCAATTCTCCAGTGCTTATTTTACATGCCTGAATGTACCCATGTTTTACTGTACGGTGCTCTCAGCACCGACAGCTAAATAGCATAATCACTGGGGTTAGTTCCAGTTCTGAACAGTTGGAGTGGACACTGACCTTAACAACTGAATTGGCTGGACCAGGACTTACTGGTCATCTGTCACTACATGTGAAACATACACACATGTGATATTATAAGTGTTATGTATCACTTTAGCTTAAATAGTGTGGCATTATTACTCAGTATATATATATATATATATATATACACATATATATATATATATTGCCCCCTCATATTTATAGTAATGTAGTTGTGTGAAATATATTTTGTTGTTGCTTTTTCTTGCATACTCAACATGTTTTGACTGAAACAAATGCTTGTCTTCTATTGTGATAGTTGCTCTAAGTCTGTGTGTTCAGTTTTCCCAGTACTGTTAATTCAGGGTGAATTTCTTTTTGCAAAAATCTCTCAATTTGTCCACATGAATTAAAGAATCATTTCCTCTTTTGTGGAAAACCTCCCCTACATCTGTGTTAGCACTGCTGTTATTGGCTGTTGCACAAGTCTGACTGGAATTAATTTGTCCTTGGGTTTGTTTTCCAGTGTTAACATTGGAAAAATTGAGTCTGTTCTCTTTCTTTAAACTTTTTGTTAAACCTCTTGCGTGCCTTCTCTGGAAATCTTGCACATTCTTTTCATCCCGTTCTAAAACTGTGTAATGTATGTGGCGCTATTTTCAACTATGTGCTGAATGTGAGGAAGGGTCTTCTTATGGAGCCATGCGGGTCACCAGGTACCAGTTCAGCAGACATTTCCTCAGCCAGAAGCTCAATCTACTCTACTGTGAGATAAAAAGCCATCATCCTTCTCATCTTGGCTCATGTCCACCAAGACTACAAACCAGGCTGATAAACTAAAGGTTAAGATATCTTTGTAATATTTAGCTAAAACAGAACAGTCAGGAAATCTCAATATTCTTCTAGAATAGACTGGACTGGTAGGACAAATCGGAATCAGGAAATATTTCTGCTGGGATTTGGAGGGGAGCCAGGGACTGACTCCCCAGATGGATTGCTTCCCAGACAGGCAGGGAAATCCCTGGTCCTTCTTCCTTGAAAGTGTCTTCAACTCAGTCCATTCCAGAGGAGACTGGTTTACACCATTCTTCACAAGAGGTTGGAGGATATAAAAGAAAATTTGTACCTGAGTGCATGTTCTTATATAAGAATAACCAGAAAACTTCATGAATAATAATAAGACTTCCAGTAGAATGCAGCTCAAAATAAGCATGGTGGGCTTTTTGGATGGATAACAAAATGTAGAAAAACATGT
>PVHY01032860.1:0-11575 GCA_004024945.1 Uropsilus gracilis
AATGAGCCTGGCGTGAGCTGGAGTAGCAAAGAGACCAGCGTACCTGAAATAGAGTGAGCAGGGAGAGCAGGAAATGAAGTCAGAGTCGACAGAGAATGAAGAGACCCAGTTTAAGAGCAAGGTCACCCGTTCAGCCAGTACTCGCTGAAGGAGGGCAGACAGGAGGTGTGTGGTGGGCAGGTAAAGCCGGGACAGTCCAGGCTAGTGAGCACTCAATAGGTGCTGGCTGGCCTTTCAGCGGAGTCAAGCCCCACCGGGCAGGGGGGCACACAGCTCAGAGGAAGTTGGCTGAGTCCTGGCTCTTCTTTCCCTGCAAGGGGCGGCAGCCTCACTGTCGGCGAAGCTGGTTCCAGAACCATGAAAACCATCAACCATTCTCGTTGGCGGAGTCGCGGAGGGCAGGGGGCTTCTCGCCGCTGGCAGTCTGTGCCCAGGCTGCAGCGCTGCATGCTGGGGATGAGGGTGCAGCTGCAGGGAGAGGGGCGGGAAGTAGTCCCAGGGGAAGGAATCGGCAATGAAGAAACAGAAAGTGCTCCTGCTCTGGGGACTACCTGTGTGACCTCAGGGAACTGGTCACTAATAGTCGGACACGCACATGCGTAGGCACGTGCAAGCAGGTGTGCACACACATGAGCCTATCTCTCCCCGCCACACCTACAGCTGCACCTGTAATGCTACAATTATTTCGCTCCTTTTTCTTTCACCGTCCAGCCGGGGTTCCCCGTGTCACTTCCCAGGTCAGCCACAAGGGGGCTCTCAGCGTGCCCCTTCCCCACTTCTCCACTCTGCCGGGGCCTGGACATACATACGGAGGTTAAAAGGGTCCCTTCCATAACACCCACCCACCCCGAAACACACACATACACACACGCAAACTCTCCCCCATTCATTCTCCATCCAGTTCCCAGGCAAGAGGTAGTTCAGACTCTCTGGCTTTCTAAAGACCACCCACCTGGGCAGGCTGGTGGGTCAGAACCACCAACTCATCTGAGCACCCCCAGATGCCTACTTTCCCAGAATGGTGCCCAAGATGTTCTTGCCTCACCTGAGCGGTAACCCCTTCAACAAACAGCAGCCAGTGCTTCCTACCTGTAGGGCTAGAGATTTTGGTCACCCCCGGGCTCCTGCCCACCCCACTCCCACCCCACCCCTTGAGGACACATCTCTCGTGTTTTCTCACATGAACCACCAGAGTCTCTTAGAAAACGCAGAGCCAGTGGAGATGACACAGCACCCTGAGCTGGGAGGTATGGAGCCTCTGCAATGTCCAGTCCAGAGACAGCCACCAACTCCCTTCTTGCCCCTTCCAGGCAGGGAGCATTGTGAAGCACCACTTACTTTTATTTAAAGGGAATATTTGCAACAACTCGCATTTCCATCTTAGGAGACAGGTTAACTAAAGCTTCCTCAGATTGCTTTGGGTCGGTGCCAGCTTTATTCAAACGAATCATTCTTCAATTTTGGTCATTTACTTTTACTAACCAAGGATACTGACCAACCTTGCCTGCTTAGTCCCACCACCTCCCACCCATTTGGGCCAGTAGTAGCAGGTGAACTTTTCAGCCCTCTGAAAACTTCCCGCCTGCCAAATCTTGTCCGGAATCCTGAAATAGTGCATCACATTTTATGCAAATTTGCAAGGGAATTGGGTGATTTAAAAATATTAATAAAGACTTGCCGTATGCTCGGATTCTGAAATAATGCACATCTTGCTTTACACTTTTCCCTCTGGGAAATTTAGTCTTGAATAATGCATAGCTTCAGGAATGAACCCCTTGCATAAATCTGATAAAAGTCAATCTGCTTGGAATGGGGAAAGCAGAAATGGTAGGGAGGACACCTCTTAACCCTTTCTCCTCACCCCTCCCACCACCACCTCCCCACCAGCCTCCCACTGAGGAACCTGAGATTGGGCACATTTAGGAGTTTAGCTTTCTGGCTATGCTCCCTGAGTAGCCACTCTGCATGACCCAGTCGCACAATGCTGGCCAGTCTACCTGCCATGCGGGGCACACAGCATACCCTTGGAACTCAGCCCAGCAGCCCAAGAGGCTGGCATTATCAGTGTTCCCAGAGGAGAAAATTGAGGCCAGGTTTCCTGTCCTGGCTCCCAAAGATGGTTCCATGCGCTGCAGGGAGGAGGGTGCCCGGAACCCCAGCTCCTGGTCAAATAGGTCTCATCCCAACTGCAGATCAGCTGGGAAGGTCACCATGGCTGACCACATTCACGTGGTGGACACGGAGGAGAGGCCGCATCACATGGCCTCCTGCCCACCTGCTCTGCAAGAGCCGTACTGGGTGCGCACCTGTTGCTGACCACATCTCCCCAAATTGATTTATTGACTTATTATATGAGCTTTTGTCAGTCAGTTATTGCACACATTGTTAGGTCAGAGGGGGAGGTGGGTGTCAGGCCAGCGACCTAGCATGTCTGCTTGGGGGTTCTGGAGGGGTGATGGTGTTTTCCAGGTGGACGAGGACTGGGAGAAGATCGAAAGCCCAACATGTTAAACCTCCAGAGGCAGAAGATGTCTGATGTCTTTAAAGAGCCAGACTAGAGGCTGGAAGACAGCTGAGGTCCCAGAGTCAGTGACAAAGGTATGACCACATGACACCCCAAGAGCAGATTTTTTTTTTTTTTTTGAAACTAGGTCTCGCTATTTTTGCCTGTGGAACCGCAGGCTCATGCTGCCTGGAGTACCACAGACTCAAGCAATCCCCAGCCTCAGCTTCCCAGGTAGCTGGGATTACAGGCGCGCACCACCACGCCCAGCTATTTTTTTTGGAACTAGGTCTCACTACATGTCCCCAGCAGGACTCGAACTGCGATCCCTGGCCCTGGTCGCGGCTTCCTAGGCTGCCGCTTACAGGCATGCGCCACCATGCCCGGCCAGAAGATTCTTGAGAGAGGAGGAAAAGTCACCAAACTAACTCCACCTTGGAGTGGGGGGAGCATGAAGAAAAGGTTCACGATGGAGGATAGACCCTCAATCCAGACAAACCGAGACCACGGGGCATCCCAGCCCAGGACTGAGGTTCGGAGCCCTGGTACATCTGCTGCATCTCAGCTCCACCTCTCGCTGTAGGGCCTGGACCATTCACTTCGCACCTGGACCTCAGTTTCCCCATCTGTAAAGTGAGAATACTAGTACCAACCTCCTAGGTTGTGAAGGGGTTCGGTTGAGCCCATGTTTACAAGCAGTGGTCACAACAATCGATTGAGTCCAGTGTGTCTGGCCAGAGCATGTGTCCTGACCCGAGGGCTGCAGCCAGCCTCCCCCCACCCTCCAGGGAAACACCAGGGGAACACCCTAGGTCAGAGCTTGTGGCTGTTCTGTCTCAGTCTCTGGCAGGAACAGCCCTGTGACAGCATTTGCCATCCCCGGCCCATCCTGCAGTGACCAGTTCCAGTACCAAATGCACTGAACGAATAAGGGGCCATGGGTCACCTTAGCTAGCTGGGAAGCTGTCTCTACCTGCTCACAGCCCAGAGCATGTGACACGCTGTCTTCTGCACATAAGCGCAGGCCAGGGCCAGGGCTAGCTGTTCATTTGGCACCTGGCCGTCTTTGTAGAGCAGATGATGGCGAGAAAAACCCAGCATCAGGAGCAGGATGGTGACGGCGACACCTGGGTCCGTCTCCAGACCTGCTGAGCCGGAGATCCTGGGGCTAGGCTTGAGGAGGCCGGCCCCAAGACTCTGATGTCCACCGAGTCAGGAAGCAGGAAGGTGGGTCTGAAGGACTCACTTCTGTGCCCCATCGTGGGGTAAAGCCCATCTGAAACTTTGTCTTTGAGGAGATAAACTGGATCCAGAAGAAGAGGAGCGTGGAGCAACAGCCTTGATCTCGGCCACAGGTTGGGCAGCTCTAGAAACATGCCAGTTGGACCTCGGCCCTTGCGTCCATCTAGCTGCACCAGCACGAACGTGACCTCCAGTCCTTCCCATCTGGAACTGGACCTCGGTTCTCAGGTTCACAAGTGCCCAGCTGTACAGTCCCTGGCAGCTGGGCACGGTCATCTATCCTCTGAGATGGGCAGATGGTCCATCCACAAGGGCCTTTTCAAAGCAGACAGTCCCTGCGGCTTTCAGAACACCTGTAAGGCCCCTTGAGACCTCCGCTAAAGCTGCTTGAAAACTCAGATGCCCACGGGCAGGAGGCCAAAGACCAGGGAGCCCAGGTCTGGTTGAGATGCTGCGGTGAGACGCTGGGGCAGGAGGTAAGTGGGTGTCTGTGCCGGGGTCGGGGGCAGTCCCACTCCACCCATGGTCGCAGAGGCCAAGGCAGTCAAATCTCTTTTTCAAAACAAACTGCACATCTGGATCTGAATTTTCAAGAGAAATTTGGAATCGACATCTCCTACATGCTGGCAACTAGTGAAGAAAACAGCACTGTGTGGGCCAGTGGAACACAGCCGGGTGGTAGCATTTCGCTCCAGGTGGTGACTGG
This sequence comes from Uropsilus gracilis, assembly GCA_004024945.1. Taxonomy (NCBI): domain Eukaryota; kingdom Metazoa; phylum Chordata; class Mammalia; order Eulipotyphla; family Talpidae; genus Uropsilus; species Uropsilus gracilis. Next base: position 4,452 of record PVHY01032860.1, read on the forward strand.
AAGGTCTCCGGCCTCAGAGGCAGTGTTAACAGGGAGCGAAAGGAAAGCAGAGCCCCTGGCCACTGTTTAGGCCCCCGACTCCCTGCCCAGTCAAGGGAAGAGACTCAGTTGCTTGGGGAGGTGGGTCCCTTCTCCCCACTGTGGCTCCAAGACTTGGTACCTTAAATTCCCTGCAGCCCCGTCGTTCTCTGGAAAGCAAAATCAGTTCTCCTAGAAGAACAGCCAGAAAGATGTACAGCCTATTTCTTCTCCCCGTCTGCTATAGCCCTCCCCTGAGGCTACAGCTGCCTGCTTGGATGAGAAGGGAAGGGAGGAAGGAGGAACAACAGAAAAGATAAAGTAATACATCAAAACAGGATGCCTCGGGGTGCAGACAAGCAGATGGAGCAGGCAGGAAGGAGCCGCGCAGAGGGGGGGTTTGGTCTCCAAGATCCACCTGGATCTCAGCGGCCCTCACTGAGGCCCTCTCTGAGTGGAGTGAGGGCGGACTGGGTTACCGCTTTAGTCACGGTGCTCAGGGAAGGGCTCTCCAAGATGACATTTGAGCTGAACCCTGAAGGACAAAGGGATTAGCAGAACCAGGAAAAAGGCATTCCAGGGGGAGAAGATGGCAAGGTGAGGGCACTAGGGGTGTTCAAGGGCATCGGGGAGCAGCAGGCCAAGGCAGGGAGGGAGATAAGTGAGCTGGACTCACCGGGGGCCCAGAGTGGAAGCAGGGAAGTTTTGTGGGCTTTTTTCCCATTGTTCCTTTTGTACAAGATTTGATTTCTCCCCTCAGGGGTAGTTCCCATAAATCTCCACCACCATATCACCAGGAACAGTCACCATAGTCCCTTGTGCTCTTCCCTGCCATTTTGGCCCCACCCCTCCCCTGCTGTGTACCCAAACCTATAGTTTGCCTACATGTTAATGCCCTTTTTTCTGACCCTTTGTTCACTCTCCTTATATTCCTCTTCTAAGTGAAACCAGCTGATATATTTTCCCTCCTACTTATCTCACTGAGCATATCCTGTCCAGCTTCAGCCATGTTGCTGAGAAAGCCAGTTTATCTTTGATCGCTGAATCACAGTCCATCTTGTATATAGACCACATAGTCCTGATCCACTCGACAGCTTCTGGGCAGTTAGTCATCTCCGTATCCTAGCTATTGTCAATGGTGCACCAATAAATGCTGAGCAAATTTCCTTCCGAATTAATGTTTTCATAAGCTTTGGGTGGATTCCCTGCATCACAGGATAGATCCCTGGGTCATAAGGCAGTAATTTCAGGAATGTCCGTACAGCCTTCCATAGTGGCTGGACCTGTTTGCATTCCCTCCAGCAGTAGCAGTGTCAGAGGGTTCCTTTTTCTCCACATCCTCACCCACATTTGTTGTTGCCAGTTTGGGGAGGGCAGCGAGTGGTCAGATCTGACTGATAGATGTAAGTGATCACTCTGGGTTGGGACTAATTATCTGCAGGCAGCAACCGGGCTGGGGTAGGAGCTGCTGCAGCTGCAGATGTGAGGGGACAGTGGCTCAGACCAGCATACTCGTGGAGGGATGAACTGGAGCTTGAATGCAAAGCCTGTTTTAGAGGAGCTGCCGATGAGACACAGAGGACCAGCAAGGACACTGAAGAATGTGGATGAGAACTTGACTCTTGCCTTGAGCACTGCTGAGTACTGAGTCCTCTAGTCATGTCTCATTCAACAACTAGTTACTGAGCACATACTATGTATGTGCCAGGCAAAGGGGTAGGCTTTGGGGAGCTACAGATATCAGAAGCACCAGGTTGGGTTCCCCAGGGAGCCACCCTCAGTGACCTGAGCTTCTATGATAACCCCCCACACTGTAGAAGGAATTAAAAGGGGCCATGTGTTCCCCTCAAGCACAAATCCTTTGAGTTGGTAAATATTTACTGAGCACCTACTATGTGCATACACCGTTCAGCAGTGAACAAGACAGAGGAGAGAGATTCTATGGAGGAGACAGAAAATTCACACTCAAAAAATAATCTACATTAAGGCCGGGCACGGTGGTGCGTGACTTTAATCGCAGCCTACAGAGCGAGGCCCAGGCTAGGAATCTCTTGAGTCTGTGGGCTCGAGACCCGCCTGGGTCAACGTAGGGAGACCTAGTCCCAAAAAATAGCTGGGCATGGTGGCGTACGCTTGTAATCCCAGTACCTGGGAAGCTGAGGCTGGGGATTGCTTGAGTCCGTGGTATCCCGGGCAACATGAGCCTGCGATTCCACAGGCAAAATAGCGAGACCTAGTCTCAAAAAAAAAAATTGACATCATATGGAAAGTTGCTAGAGCTAGGGAGGAAATTCAACAAAGAGGAGAAGAGGAATGGTAAAGCAGATTCTGAGAAGAGAGGCTGGAGCGCAGATTTTAAAGTGGGAGGGGAGGGGGGCAGAGGCCTGAGGGGGGGGTCCCAATCAGAAGCTGCCCCTGCAGAGAGGCTGCAAAGGGTGTTAGGTGGGCTGGAGCAGAAAACAGCAGGGACTGAGTCTGAAGAAGAAAGACGGTCCACACAGCAGGGTCTTGTGACCCTGAGAGAAATGAAAACTCACCAGTGGGCTCCCACACACACCCATCGACCCCTTGAATTCCAGGGAGGGCCTGACACAGCCACCCAGCCGTCCGTAGCTCCCGGGGGCTGGCGGTGTCTGTGATTTACAAGTCCCTCCCCAGGACTGTGTATGTGGGGGCATCTGTTCCCTTCTTACTGCTTCTGGCCAGGGCTTTGATGCTCCTTCACAGATCAAATCACCGCCTCCCTGCTGCTAATTCAAACAGCTGGTTGCCGCTCACTGATTCCCCCCCCTCCAATTGCCAAGGGAAGAATTATAAATAAATGTGTACAAGCAAACAGATGCTGTCATTTAAAAAATCGATCCATCTAGCAAAAATGCCCCACTTAGGACTGAAGTGGCATACTGCGGAGCGTGTGTCGTGGCGGCGTTTGTAATGAAATCAGATCAACAATGGCAAAGCTCACTAATAGATTCCAAAGGAGCAAAGACACAAGGACAGAGGGGAGGGGAGTCGAGGTCCCAGCCCACCTGAGGCTCCGGCGCTCACACCACAGGATCGAGACAGGTCCATCACCATGTCCCTCCTCCCAGGAGGGTCGTACCATGGATGGCAATCAGTCAAGCTCATCCGTCATGATTTTGAGTCTCAGAACTAAGTCAGTGTCCTTGCTTTGTGATTTCTAGAAACCTCTACTCAGTGTTGTCCTGGGCACAGAGAAAGACAGCCCCACCCCCGTGGCCAGATTTGTACTAAGAGGCCAGGGGAGCCAGAACAGAAGTGATTGAATTTGATGTACAAAAATCTGCCACGTGAAATCCCCATTTTCTTCCATGGCTGGGCTGAAGTGAGAGGACTTTAGGGCTCTGGCAAAGGATGGAGACTGGACTGGAAGGAATGCAGGCCCCTGAGTGGGTGTGGAGTATGCCTCCTCTCCTGTCCATCCTACCTGGGATGTATTAAGGAGAAATAAAACTAACTGTTTCAGGCAAAGGTTTTGAGATAGGTTGTTACTATAGTGATCCTACCCCAAGTAATACCCAATGAGTCCCAGAATTCATTGATTCATTCACCGAGCACAGAACAGATAGCTACCTCCTTCAGAATGTAAGGAACCTGATGTAAGAAAGCACATGAGCCCATTTTTCAGAAAGAGAAACTGAGTTTCATAACCTAAAAGACACATAGCTGGTTATAACAAAAGCTATCACTTACTGAACACCTACTGTGTGCCAAACACTACTGGATGCCTTACATGCAGCATCTTCCTCATTGCTTATAAAAATTCTTGTGGGGAGGGTGGATTGTGGGTGCTTTGGTGCCGGGAGAGCTATGATGACCACATAAGGGGAGAAGTCCTATATTGTCAAAATATTAACAAAGACGTACAACAATGGCACTTCATTTATTAAAAAATATTCTAATGAGCATTGTTATTTTACAGATGTGGAACCCGGGGCTCAGACAGATTACGCCTCCTCAAGAAAGGGATGCGGGGGAAAGGATGGAGAGGAGGATTATAAATGAAAATAGTAGCTAATGCTGCTTGTTCTTTCAGTTCCAAGAAGTCTCTAATAACAAGCTAATCATATTGCATCTTAAGATACCAGCTTACCTCAAATCAGGCCAGTCCTGAAGCACTAGAGAGCTACACACACTACACATACAGATACACACACACACACACACACACACACACACACACATGCACACACACATACCCCAAGTCCATAAAGGTTAAAGCCATTACATCAAAATAAAACATATGGCCACCCAAATCTGCATTTATTACATCTAATTGGAAGAGACACAGTCAAGCACATGAATATTTTAGCAGTTTCTAACATGCAAATCACCATGCCAAGACTCCTGGCTGATGGGCACGTACCAGCGCTGGCACGGTCCTGGCTGCAGCATTTGGTGGGGGGGGGGACTTTCTGCCGAGCCAGTTCCCATTTGCTTCTGCCTTAACCAGCACCCCAGGAACAGAACGACTTGAAAGGCTCCCTCTCTCCGCTGGGCTTATCCCGTGATGGGTGTCTGGGGAACACTACAGGCAAATACAAGCTAGTGGGCTCAAAAATCAATGTGAAAAATCAGATCTTTTCATGTAATCTCTGACTAATCAGCTTTAATGAAGAGATTTCGGTGATGGCTGTCTAAGCCACAGCACATTCACCGGACAAATGGGAATTAACGGCAGCTCATGTTCTGGCCATTTCCAGCTGAGGCTAGAGTGCCTGCGCAGAGGGCAAGGGCGAAAGAAAATGGCAGGAGTTTCCCAAATGTTAGCGCTTCGGCTACTGGTCCTCAGGATTTCCACCAGGTCTCAGTATCACAGCAAATTATTTACCTACTTTTATTTGACGCAAAGCTATCTTTTTTTAAAAAAAAAAACTAAGTCTTGCTGTTTCTGCCTGTGGAGCCGCAGGCTCATGTTGTCCATGGTACGACAGACTCAAGCAATCCCCAGCCTCAGCTTCCCAGGTAGCTAGGATTACAGGCGCATGCCACCATGCTCAACTATTTTTTGGGACTAGGTCTTGCTGTGTTGCCCCAGGCAGGACTTGAACTGCGATCCCCAGACCCCACAGCAACTCCATAAGCTGTCGCTTACAAGCACGTGCCACCATGCCTGGTGTGAAGTAACGTTATCTTTAAAAAAAAAAAAAACACACAAAACTTCAATAGATGCTATATCATTATGTAAGTAAAAACCCAGCACCATCTGCCCTCTTCCAAAGGTGTATTCTCCAGGAAAGTTTGCAGCAGTAACCATGGGTCCCAAGAGCTCAACGTTTTCATGCAGCAGATGTTACATATTCCAGGTAGGCAGAGGGTCCACGTGTCTGTTACACTCATTCCGTGAGTCTTGGGCTCAGGCATGCATGTGTGCATGCACGCACATACACACATACATACAATAAGCAGTGTATGTCTCTGCTGCACAAGTAAATAAAACAATATGATTAATTCTACCTAGGGGGTTATGTTGCAAGAATGCTCTGAGGCAGAACATTCAACAAAGACAGGAATTAGCCGGTGCTCTAAATGTGTTACAGAGAGTCAACATCAAGCTGAGACTTTCTCCTTGGAGCCAACTCCACTTTAGGAAAGAAATAAGAAGGAAATGATCGTCTCGCAATGTGACTCGAGTTATTGAATGTGAGTCCTCAGGTTGACTAAAATCATCTCCAAGGGAAACCAAAGAGAGGCTGTGATGCAAAACAGACAGGGGTGAGAGAAGCAAGTAGAAGATGACTCGATGAGCGTGAAGTCACGTCATCAAGGTTCTCCAAAGAAGACACTTTCCAAAGGTGGTGCTTTCCAGCGACACCCAGACATCCCATCTTGTAAGTTCTGATGACATCACAATTATAGACCTCCATCAAAGGCCTGGACTCCATGTTCTCGACCCTTGATTCTGAGTGGCCCTGGGATTGAGGGAGACCTGAACTTCAATGACTGTGAGGCTATGCTCAAGAGGCAACAGGCCCAGCATCACTAAGTGCAGCTCAGGCTCCTCTCTTGGTGTCTAACACTGCTCTCCAGTGGAAGGAGCCAGAGTTTCTTGGAGAAAGACATACAAGAAGCCAGGAGCACCTTGTAGTGTCAGGAGATATGGAAGTGCTCAAAGACACACACACACACACACACACAAAATGATGGCAGGACACAGAGGCCAGCTTGAAAGAGCTTCCTGTGCCCAAAGCTAGAACATATGAGTGGACTGTAATCCAAAGGACAAAATAAACAATATGCATCAATGATTGCATAGATACATGAATGGGGTGGGGCAGGGGGGGGCAGCCAACCCTCCCTCCCATGCAGAAGAATTGCAAATAATTTATGGAGATACACCGACCTCTAGGAAATACAACCTAACTCCCCATCTCCTTAGATGTAGGCAAAGAGAGAGTAGTTTCACAGTGGGGAAAGCTCACAACCACCACCTCAGCCAGGGACTTAGAGATTGATTCCAACAGTGATGAGTCAGGCAGATGGTTTGTTCCTTTGCTGTGTAGTGCTAGGTGAGCACTCCACCCAGGAGGTGCCATCCTCTCCAAACCCATTAGCCCAGCCCCATCATAGGAATCATGAGAAAAACCCCAAGGGAAGGGGTTCTTCTACAAAATGCCTCATTAGTGTACCTCAAAATGTTGTCAAGGTCAAAAACAAATGAGGATGAGAAAGCCAAAAGGCACTAAGGAGACATGACTGACCTAACATGGCATCAGGTGAAAGAGCCCGGCTAAGTTCTCCCAGGCCAGGTGGAGAGGGGCATGAAAGGAGATTCGCTCAGGTGTGTCCAGTCCTAGCCTCCAGTCCAGCACTCACCATGTGGGGTAGAGACCAGCTGTCTCTACCGGGCCCTGATCACACTGTGGATTCATGCACAAAGTAGATGTTGTTTTCAGTCATTACATGTTGTGGTTCTGCAGCATTAGGCAAATGGGACAACTGACTCTGGAGACAGACTGACTGACTGACAGACTGACTGACTGACTGACAGACTGACTGACTGACAGACTGACAGACTGACTGACTGACTGACTGACTGACTGACTGACTGACTGACTGACTGACTGACTGACTGACTGACTGAC
>PVHY01032861.1:0-11558 GCA_004024945.1 Uropsilus gracilis
GCTGGTGGACACCGGCCGGGGCAGTGGGGAACGAGGTGGAGCAGGGGAACCTGGCAGGCCAGGCTGCAGAAAGCGGAGGCCAGACCGAGGGTGGCCTTGAAGGAGGGGTGTCTGCGCTCCCTTCAGACAGTAGCTTGGAGTCTTGGGACCTGCGTCTGGACTTTGGGCCCATAAGTCAAGCCCGTTACCGCATCTTGTGGTCCTCCTCCCACATGTTAAATCCATTTGCTCTTGGGCTGTCTTGACTGTACGGAGTGGACAGCAGAAACTTCCAGAGTGTCCTGTTCCTTAAAGTGTCACGGCTCTGAGCTCGGCTTCAGGGGGGGGTCCACCTGGCAGCCTGGGGCCTCTTCCACCCCCTCAGAATAGCTGTTTGCCCAGCACCCAGCACAGCAGTCACCTGCTCCAGAGTGTCTGAGACGCCTCCTTTGGTAGTGAAGCTTCCAGAAGCCCTGAAACCATCTCTTCCACTCGAGCGGTTGAAGCATTTGATGGGTCTTGTCTTGATGGATGATGGACATCAGCATTGTCCTCCTGATAGGTGATGGATGACAGCATTATTGGAAACCATGCTTATGGTGTCGCATCCCACACCTGCTTGCTGGCCTCACAGTGGGGGGCAGTGGTTCCCCTGTAAAGGTTGTTGCCCTGTAAAGGTTGTCACAAAGACTGCTCGGGGTTTCTCTTGCCACCTTGGCTAGGGGACCCTGGTGCACCCACTTCTTGCCAATAAACCTGCTGCTCTGAATCTCAGTTGGAACCCTGGCGTCTTACTGAGCGGCCCGCAAGTCATAACAACACCCGAGACCCCTTTATCCTGGGCGGCCTAATACAACTTGGGTGCTGGGTTTGACCACCTTGTGCTCAAAGAGGCCTTAAAAATAGAGTCAGACAGAAGAGCGCTTGGCGATGTGTTTCCTCCTGCCAACGGGGCAGGAAGATAAAAACAAAGATGACCAGTTGGGATGGCCCCCAGAAACAAGACCTCCTGCCAGGGGGGCTTTGCCCAGAAGGGTATGAAGGTCTGGCAGGTGCCAGCACTTTCTGGAACCTTCCATTCTAGCATCCCGGGCACTTCCCAGGCTAACATGAAGGCTGACAGCCATCGTCGCCGGGGTGAATGTGTAGGGGCAGCAGCATTGGGGTCCTGGGCCAGCGGGGGCCTGAACACACGTGCTCACCCTCACCATCGCTCTCCGCACAGCCTGGCGGGCTGCCTGCGTGTCCCTGTCACACAGAAGGAGCCGGGCCTGGTGGGTCCCCCTGGAGAGGACGGGTTTTATGTGGCAGGAAGTCATCTCCCAAGCCGGAATGAGCGCACTTGAGCTTTATTTTTTGTAATTAGAATAATTAGATGTGTTTCTGGTTCTGGGCCCCATTCAGCTGGGGACTAACCATATCCAGACGTGCTTTTCCCCAGCCGTGTCTGGGAAACTCAGCTGCAGGGATTTCTGTGCTGTTTGGGTTTGAGGCCCCGGTTCAGGCTCACGGTCTTGCCTCTCCCCGGTGGACCTGTGGTGGGGACACCCGCATCTGGCGTCCTCTGCTTCTGGACACCGGGTCCCAGCGCAGCAGTCCCGATGGGTCCTGGGCTGTGACCGAGTGGGGGTCCCTCCCGTGTCCCCTGGATGAGGGTCAACTTGTGGGAACGCCTTGTCCTCCTGATATGCATCTCTTTGTTCTGGTCACATGTCCGCGTTCCCTCTTCCTTCCACCCCTACAACCCCCAACTTTCAGGCTCCAATTGAGGCCATGGAAACTTCCAGAGTCATCTTCCCACTGACACCCCTGTGTGTGTCTCTGGCCTGCTGAGCCCCTGGAAGTGTTATCAGGGAAGGCGCACTGCACCTGGGTGCACAGCCAATTTGTACCCCCAATTTGGGTCCTGGGTGCTCAGGTCCTTGGGAGGATTCCATCAGGCACCCCCACCCTAAGTCCCGCTCATGCCCAAGCACAGCTGTCGCTGGGGTTCTGTGGGGTCCCAGGACTCCCTTAGACCTCAACACCTGCAGGTGAGCAAGTTCCTCATATAACATGCGGGGGGGGAGGGGGGCCGCGACCCTCCCCTGTCCTAGGACCATCTCTACTTAGGAGATCTCCATTTTTCATGCCTGGTGTGACAGAAGTGCCATGTGAGGTGTGTGATGACTTGCAGGCTGCTCAACAAGATGCTAGGACCCCCCCCCCCGGCCCCACCAGCTGAGGTTCAGCAGATTTAGTGGCAAGAAGCTGGGGCACCAGGGTCCCCAAGCCAAGATGGCAAGAGACACCCCGAGCAGTCTCTGTGACAATCTTTATAGGGCAACACCACCACCACCCCCCACTGTGAAGCAAGCAACCAGGTGTAGGACATGTTCCCATAACTACAGTTTCCAATAATGCTGACATCATCCTCCATCGGGGGGACAATGCTGACACCCATCCTCCATCAGGTGGACAAGATGGTTGTCAGGAACAGTCAGGAATCAGGGGAGGCAGACACAGACTGTGGGACCAGCCAGCCATGGTGGGCACTTTCTACCGAGGGCAGGGAGAGGACACTGGCTTCAACATGGAGGTTTTAGATAAAAATGGAGTCACTTTGGTTCATCTGTTCCCAGGAAGGGGCTGTGCTGTCGTGAGGGTGTGGTGTAGGGGACAGCCCGCCTGCGTTCAGGGCATGTACCACCATCGTCGGCTGAGCCACCCGGTATGTGTTGGCATCGGCTTTCAGTTGAATCCACAGGGATAAAATCCCTGGATGCAGAGGGTGGCCAGTGTGTGATCCTAGATCTCCCTGCCCTTGATCCGGCTTCCTCCTCAGCTCTCCATCTTCCTCCCACCTTGAGGGATTGTCATCAGGTCCGGGGTGCCCGGGGGAGAAGGCAGGGGCAACCTAAAGCAGGACCTCACTGGTGTCAACTCCTCTCTGTTTGATGCCTGCCTAGTGGATTTTGAAATGAATCATGAATATTGTTCCATTTTCATCGTCTGGCTCCAAAGCAGTGATACGAGGCAAGCCCAGCTGTGTTCTTAGAATAGAGAGCACACTGGGGTGAGGCTATGTGTGAGGTCACGGTCGGGGTGCCCTGGGAGCAAGGCTGCCCCACACTCTCTTCAAGTCTCCGCTTAAATAGTTGAGCATCAGAGTTGGTTCTGGCCACCCCTGCAGGACATCCCTCCCTGCCAGCCACCACTCTTACCCGCAGCCCTGTTTCGGTTCATTGTCTTTATAATGTGTCACCTGCCAAAGTATATGTATTCACTTGCTGATGACCTAGCTTCCCCCCACCCCCTATGCTGAAAAGTACCCGCTCTGAGGGGTGGACTTTCTTCAGCTCGCTGCTGAATTGTGAGACACGGGAGCCATCCCAAGAATAGCATCAAGTCTCAATAAATATTTATTGAGTGGATTAACTCACTGAGCTCCACAGACTCACTAAGATGGGTCTACACTGAAGACCCCAGCTCGGTGTTACAATTACTCAGTTGCACATGGTGTGTATCCAAATCCTTGGCACCAACCCCCAGCATTTGAGTAGTCATGGAGCTACAGCCTCTACTCCTGTTCTTATCATGACCCACCAGATTTCCAGGGTCCTCTCTACCCATTCACCACAGCGTGATGGGAGAAACCAATAAATAAGCACAGTCATAATCGACACATGCCTCATTCTCTTGTAGAATCTACAGAAGTAGAGTTAGGATGCAGCATGGAAGGCTCCCAGGAGGTGGCAGGGGGTACGAGGGGTAAGAAAACAGCGACCCAATTGGGAGTTTGAACTTAGAGTGCGAGGTCGGCATTTACCACGTTTTAGCCAAGCAGACGTTCCCACACTGGAACGACCATCTCCAGGCCAGCTCAGGATCAACAGACTACCCAAGGGGCACCGAGTCATCTATTTCCATGGTGAAGACCCTAAACATGGAAAAACAGAGCATTCCAGTTTGAAGAATGAGATTCATTTCTTTCTGCTGATAGCACTTGGCTTAGTTTTAAAGATAATGGAACAATGACTGACCTTGCAAAAACACCATTATGTCAGCAGAGTTGCTAAAGACCCAGTGTTTGAGATGCGAAGCCCTGAAGAGCAGCTGAGAGTGAAGGGCGGTGTCCGAAGACATGGAGTTAATGACAAAAGGGGAAGAAGAGTGACTTGGCCACGTCGTTTATTCGAGATTTTGCTTGAGGTTTCCCCTCTGTGGTTTTTCGTAGCCATCACTTGCCCCACTATGGGTGGTGTTGACGGTGTTCTTGATTCAGAAACCTCAAGGGAAAATCTGACCGTAAAGTTTAAGTCTGGGTTCTGGGTGCTATAGTCAGACTCACGGAATTAAATGCCATGTCTGTTGATTCTAGGACCTGGGGGGGGGAGAGGGAGAGGTCTGGGTCTTGGGGTTTTTAACCAGCTTTACATTGACTCTAAAGAAGGAAAAGTTTTTATTTGCAAAGTCTATACCCACCTTGAGGCATTTTGCAGAAAAGGTGACTATCGTTCCATGTGATTCTTGTGAGGAAAATACCTGGGAACTACATTGAATCATTAACAGGCCGTCCTTTATCTCAAAAGGACTGTTGTGCCAACATGGTTCGACTATCGCCTGCAGAGTTCTTGAATTGAGTAACACGGCCAACACTCGTTTCTCCCACTTAAGTCAACCCCCAAATCTGGCTCACATCCCATTGGGAAGTCATTTCTCTGGAACCCAGGACTTGACTAAGAGCTTCAAATGAGCTGTGCTCTCTCAACGTCCGGCTCTTCCACAGTTGCAGATTGTTGGACGTCATGGGGTCTCAGAAATACACGTTCCTAGAAACATCTGAAAACGTTTATGGCAAAATGTACGGAGGTGTCATCGTCATCATTTCACGGGTGATGAATGAAGTCGTGGCGGTCAGTCGCTTGTCTCCAAGGGGTCTGGGGCTGCACTGCTTCCGGGCAGCCCAGCTGGTCACATACTGGCCGGAATTCCACGGCTGCTCAGATTCTCAGCGGGACATTTCTCCCTAGCAAAACCGCCACTGAAACCTGGGGTCCCCACCTGACAGAGGGGCGGCCCCCCACTGCGTTCATCCCAGAACCGAGTGCTGCTCACACATCGCCAGTTGCTCCAGAAGCCACAGCCACCCATGCCCTGTGCTGGCCATGCTCTGCTTGGTCACCTGCCTGCTCTGAAGGCCCCGACTCACTGCGGATCATCCCCAAGCTGGGCCACCCCAGTCCTGTGCACAACCTGCTGCTTCTGCTCTGAGTCTGACCTCCACATTCGAGCCCTCCCACCCTGAGTGTCAGCTCTCCTCACCCAGCTGAGGGTCCAGCACCCACCCTGGGCCTCCTGCTCACACAGGAACACCCATCATTCCCCTCAGGCTGCGTCACCCCACAGGCCACCACCACCTGCCCAGGCTATGCTTGTCTCTGGGAATCTGAGCCCCGTCCCGATACACCCCTATGTGGGCAATCTCCTCACTCTGGGCTCTGACTCCCTGCTCCAACTACTCACACATGAGCACCTCCTCCTCATCCTGTTTTTGCATTTCTATTCAACTCTTAAGTCTCCGTCCCTCTACTGAAATATTCCATTACAGATAGTGGCACAGTGAGTGACCTTGCAAAAATACCATGATGGAAGCAGAGTTGCTAAGAAGAGCAGCTGAACGTAAAGAAGACACAGTGTTTGAAGGCACCGAGTTGATGACAAAAGGGGAATAAGAGTCTTTTGGCCACGTAGCATGTTCGAGGTTTCTCTTGAGATTTTTCTCCTGTGGTTTTTTTGCGGCCACTTCTTACTCTACCACAGGTCGTGTTGATGGCATTCTTGATTCGGAAATCCATGGACATTGTCTATCTTTTCTGCTAAATCCTTTAACGTGATAACCACACTCATTTTAAAGTTTATCATTTGGACCATTGTTCCAATGCTGGGGTATCTGGGTCTTGTTCCATTGCTTGCTTTGTCTCTTGTCAATAGGTGAGTGTTATTACCCACCATTTCCCCCCTGCCATGTCTTGTAATTTTTTTATTGATAGTTGAACACTGCCTAACAGTAAAGGCGTAAGTACATATTTGTGTCTGGAAATGTGTGCACTTCTTCTATGGCCATCATAGATTGTGGATCAATCTAATCAGAGTCTAGCTGAATCTGAATTTTTTTATTTTTGCAACTTACCTTCCCTGTATACAGGGTTCATATTCCTGTTAATGGTATCTTGTTCTTCTGATCAGTGTTGGAGTCCTATATAGCTTTTATCTGTGTTTGTGCACTCTCCTACCCTCACCAACTTTAAAAGCCCTGTGTGCTTGCATCACATAGAGCATCTCCGTCCTCTTACACCATCCCCAGAGATGGACCAGTCTTGCCTATTATTTTCTGCCTGCGGAGCTGGTGTGGCCATCCGGTGTTTTCTCATGCCTTGATCAGTCTTAGGAAATTCTGTGCTCATGGACCTCGTGGCGAGACTTTCAGAGTTGGTGTGTCCCCGACACCTGCCTTGGCAGCCTTGTACCTGTGACAGCTATTGAATAGAAGTCTTCTGAGCTCCCATCACCAGGATGAGGAGATCTCTAGTTATATTGTACAGGATCCTGTTCCTTGGGTTCCCTAGACAAACAAAAGGGTTGGGGGGAGGGGAGATAAGGGGTTCTGTGTTTTGCTCAGCAACAGATGACTCTAACTGTGCTCCGAGAATGCTTCCTTCTCTGAGAAGCTTGTGAGGCGAGTTCTGTAAGAGCAGCTCTTGAGGCTCCATTATGGCAGTTGCTCTCCTTCCCAACATCAGCACCACTGAAAAGGGGATGCGCTGTCTGACCTGCACTGATACTTTCTACTTGAGCACCTAAGAGAGATTTGCTTTTACACAGCATCAGAGAATGACTTACAGTGTGTTAAACAAGGGGAGGAAGAAGCGACTTAGGAAAAATCAGATTAGGCAAAAACAGTTTCTGAGCAATACCTGGGGGCAGGCGATTCATTCATGAACTTGCTGTGAGCTCTTAAGGAATGTCCTAAAGATTAATATTGGAGGAGTGGGGCCGCCACTCACCAGCGATGGGGCACGCCATTCTGTCTTCAGTGTTCTGAAGCCAGGGAAGACAGTAAAATGAAGTTATCTTCATTCACAGAATGAGCCTTGGTTAGTTACGGTGCCAGCTCCTGATACATGGAAGTCCCAACCATGAAGGATGTTTGTACCGATCTTTCCGCTGATGGAGACTTAATAAACTGGCTGGATGGTTCATGCTCACATTCGGTTCCGGCCTCTTGGACTGAGTTCAATCTCTCATTTGGCCTTCCTCACTTTCCTGCGCCCAGCTCTTTACACCCATGTATTCATGTCATTTCACTGTTGATCTTCAGATTTTCTTAAATATTTAAGCTGACGTCTGTCACCCAGGGTGGGACAACTTTTCCTTTCACTCATTTTCCTTCACAAACCAGCCAGCCCCTGTACCCCGAGCCTCCCAGGCAGCCCATTTCTCCCTCCTTGAATTTTGGGCTACTTGATTGTCCTGTAAAGTCAGCTCTCAGATGTCCAAGGAATGCTGTGGCTGAATAGTCTTCCAACTTTATACCTCCTAAGTTGAAGTAGAACACCAAGGAAGATTCATAAAGCTTGAAATGTTCTCATCAGAACTGCATTTTTGAAGGCACAGTATAAAGTTACAAGTGAATATATAATTATGTAAAAGGAACTTAAAACCCATAACAAAGAGAATTACAAGATCACAAGAAGAAATAAGCTTCTATACTCCAGAAAGAATTTTCTGGTATCAATCAATTTTGGAAAATTGATTTTCCATGTGTGTATGCACACATACCCTGCACACATGCACACATATGCACACACACATACACACATGGACACACACACGCTTATATTAACAATGATTGACTGATGACCTTTGGGAAACAAGACTTTTGTTAACTGTATTTTCATCTATGTTTAATATATATCTGGCAATTCATATAAGTCTAGAACTCAACAAGGTTATTTTTAGGTTATTATTATTTAGGTTATTATTATTTAGACTTCTACATACAGTCTTATTAGAGATGAATCCCTGTTCTCCATGTGAAGCATTCAGCTCCCACAACAATAGGTAACAAGAAAGAATGGAAGTAATTATGTTGCGAGTTGAGCTGAATCTATAATTTTGCATAACATCCTCTCTCTCCACATACTTTCCCAAGTTCCACAGCCTTCTGGAATAAAGCGGAAACCTCCAAGTATCATTTGCCAAAAGCTGACTGAGAACAGGAGCTGCTATATTTGGAAGCCAGGGCTTGAATGAGTTTCTCCATCTTTGCAGAAAGAGTTACCACTTTGGGTACAACTGAGGACTCTCATTTCTTGTCTCCTAACACCTGGCTGGTGGCCGGGCTTGGAAAACTAAGATTCTCACTCTAAATTGGAGACAGAATTTTCGTTGATTTGCCTGTTTCTCCCCCAGAATCCAGCTCACTGTGGGAGCTGCTGCTCTGACCAAGGTTGATCCTCCTGATGACAGCTGCACGTTAGAGGACTGTTTCTTCTTCTGGACCTGAGCGTCTGTGACCAACGCTGTCCTGTTTGGGGTGTGATTCTGGTTGAAATAGGGGCCCTCAGCCCACCTTCCCCACTGGGTAAGCTGACCTTCGGCCCTTCAGTGCAAGTGGGGTGGGTGGGGGGTGCAGTGTCCTGGGGCACACGGCCACCTGTGCACCCGCTTCCACTTCTCAGAAGCCGAGCCCGCCTTTTCCCAGCAACAGGGCTCTCCACAACCCTCCTGGCAACACTGTTGATTCAGTCTGACAAGACTGAGTAGACAGGGTCTGATGCTCGTCCCCAAGCACAGCTGAGCAGACTTGGGGTTCATCCGTGTTGTGAACCTGAAATCAGGTCAAAAAGGGGCAAAAGCCGCCAACTAGCCAGCCACAGAAAAAAACCGGCATTTTAAAATGCGGCTTCTGCTGCTCAACTTCTTTCCAGATCCGTCTCACCCGCGCGTAGCAGTTGCCAGACAAATGCAGTTTAACAACAGGGTTTATCTACAAGGGAAATTAAACAGGAAAATGAAAAGTCCTCCAAGTCACAAGTGACCAGTTATCTGACCCCAGTCTCCATTTTCAGTCTCAAAGGTCCCAAAGACACATGTCCAAGATGGCGCCCTTTGCCCCTCCACACCTGAGGCAGGCACTCTGCCAAGTCCAGTCTTTCTCCAGCATCTTCTCTTTGCTTCTTCTCTCTCCCATGTTCCGAGCTGCTCCGCTTCTCCAAGGCTCTTCAAAGTTCTCCCACTATTGCTGATGCACAAATCAGCTTTCCCCATCCCTGGCATCCCCAGGGACCAGCTCACTAGGCCGCCTTGCTGCGGTACCACACAGTCCACACCGGCCACTCTTCTGCCGGCCACCATGGCTCCTTGCCACCTCCAGCTCACTCTTCCAGGGGCTTCCCCTGGCCAGGCCACGTGGGCCTGTTCTCCCAGTCCACCACTCTCCTCTCCTTCCTTCCTTTCCTTTTTTCTTTCTTCTCTCCTTGCTCTTCACTTTTATCTGCCTTTTGGCACTTCTTCCAATGTGTCTTCCTCTCAGACGTTGCCCACCGGAGTATTTTGGTGCCAATACAATTTTTAATGGCATCACTACCCTATATCAAATGCAGCATGTTGCAAAGTCTTTTGGAGGGACCCTGATCTTTGCAGGCCCTGGCACGGGGCTGAAGACAGCTTCCTCACAGCCTGAGACCCAGAAAGCCGCGAAGGCAGGAAAGCAGGTTAAGTGGCAGCAACGGATTCTCTTGGGACCAGACCCTAAATCACGGGTCCTCCCTTTCTTCTCGTGGATGCCAGTCATGGCTCCCACAATGCCCTTCTCCCACAATGCCCCTCTCCTCCTCCCAGCTTGCTTATCCTGTGCTGCTGAGACAGGAGTTAGGTGGCTCTTGGGGGTTTGCCAGTCCCCAAGGTGCTGAAGGACGATTCCCGCAAGCGTGTCCAAGACAAGCTTCGCTGCCCGACCCCTACCAGCACGTTTCTTCCCAGCTTCTGACAGTGCCTCTTCAGGGTCTCTTTTGAAACCCCACATGCTTGACGCACGGCCTGGCTCGAGGCCGCCCCCCAGGCCTGGGCTGGGCCAGCAGCGACGGCTTAGGGGCTATGCCGTTCCAGGGGTATTGTGAAGTGGGGTGTCAGTGGGGCGCCCCAAACCTCCCAGCTGCCCCCTGCTGTTTCATCGCTGCTAGGGACACCATCGCAGGGATCCTCTGCTGCTGTGTGCAGCGGGCGTCCTACTTGTCCAGCCGCCGAGAGCTGGATGGCGCAGTCAGGCGGGGCAGGCGAAGCCGCAGGCCCTCTCGCCTTGCTGGCCCTCTCGCCGCTGCCAGACCCTGGCTGCTCTTTGCGCGGAGCTGGGTCTGCGCCAGGATGCAGGACTGTTAAGCTGGATACGAAGCTCAAAACACGCTGCAGCCCCCACGCCGTAGCTCCTGCCAGCTCTCGGGGCAGAGGAAACCATGGACCAAGGGTCCAGGCGAGAATGGGCCTTGAGCCCAGCGCCTAGCCCCCAGGGAGAGTCCCGGGACTTGCTCTGGCGGCTGCATGTCGCTCGGCCTCAAAGCTGCCAGGCCTGGACGTGGCAACGTGTCTTTCCACGCAGACACGCACGCGGAAGCGCAGGCCACGCTCCAGGCCTGTCCTTCCAACGTCCACCCTCCCCCCTCCCCCGTCCACCCTCCAGCGAAGCTCTTGCACACAGTGTGGGCGAAGCTCACGTTTCCTTTGGCAGCGCCACGCTGCCTCCTGCCACCCCGGGAGGAGGGCAGCACATGCAGGGGGAGTTCTCGGAGGACGGACACCCTTGGAGGACAGACACCCGACTGTCCAGTCTCTCGGTGGCTCGAGGCTCCTGTTCCTTGGCTCGGAGCAGCACCCCGGAAGGGCCGCCTGGACCCCAGAGCCCCAGCAGCGGGCATGGCACTTCTGTCCGGGTGCAGTATGGCCAACCTCTCCACCCACAGGGCTGGGCTGGGTGGGGGGGGGCAGGGCAGGACGGGACCGCAGGGACCCCACGGAGAACCCGAAACACTGCGGCTCCCTCAGGCCTCGCTGGTGCCTGCGGCGCTGATGGCCTGTGACCCGAATCTTCCAGAACATTCGCCTCTTTGGCTGAGCCTGGCAGCTGCCTGTTCACCTGGGAGCTCTGAGCGCTGCGGCCTTTGGAGAAATACCACGTCCAGCGCTGGGGCATTTGAAACGGCCCCC
Organism: Uropsilus gracilis; assembly: GCA_004024945.1. Lineage (NCBI taxonomy): Eukaryota > Metazoa > Chordata > Mammalia > Eulipotyphla > Talpidae > Uropsilus > Uropsilus gracilis. The sequence goes on from PVHY01032861.1 coordinate 11,224, forward strand.
CAACCCCCCCATGTCACACGGTCCCCCGGGGCTCAGAGGAGCTGCTCTGTGGGGAGGGAACGACCCCAGGGCGGCAGGAGATGGAGAGACGCAGCACAGAATCACGAGAGGCTGGTTCCCCTTTCCTGCCTGTGCTTCCGCCCCGTTCCTCGGGCGTTTGCCAGCTTGGCACGCATCCTCCTCCAGACGCCTTGATGGTAGAGCGACGCTGGCGCTGATGAGCTGGGCGCTTCTCTTGCAAGATGAGACAGACAGCGCCCCACAGCCTAGCGGGGGAGGGGGGAATCCCCTTCTCCCTTCCCCTCTCCCCTCCCCTCTCATCCTCTCCCCTCCCC
>PVHY01032862.1:0-11561 GCA_004024945.1 Uropsilus gracilis
GACTAGGTCTCGCTATGTTGCCTGGAGTTAAGTGATCCCCAGCCTCAGCCTTTCAGGTAGCTGGGATTACAGGTGCCTGCCACTGTACCTGGCTGCTTTTTTTAGACTAGGTCTTGCTGTGTTGCCCAGGGTTGTCTTGAAACCCACGAACTCAAGCGATCCCAGACCTCTTGCCTCCCAGCGCTTGGATTATAAGTGTGCGCCACCATACGCAGCTATCTCAATTCTTTGGATGTCTGCTCTCAATCTGGTCTCCCTCTGCTAATGATTCATCCCATAAGTGTTGACTCATTTTGGGTGGTCATGGGGTGGAATGGCATAGGGGAAACTATATTCATCTTTACCAACTTTATAGGATACCCCTCATTTCTTTTACATTGACCTCCACTGGATTTTTGAGGTACTTGTCTTTCTACAGCTCCCAAGCTTTCTTCATCACCTCTAAGATTTCAAGCCTTTTGCTGGGTCTGTTCCATTCTGTTATGGAAATTCCTGGCCCCCTGCTAGCCCATGCTTCTCAGGAGGCACTGAGACTCAGCTCTCTTCTGCCCCAGTGTGATGTTGTTTTTCTGTCACTATGGCAGGAATTAAGACATGCCAAGGAGAGAGGCGGAGGGCCAACAAAGAACAGGGAAAAGCAGGTTGAGGGGCAAGTCGGGCTTGAGGGTGTCAGCAGAAGGTAACAGAAATAGGCTGAGCATAATGGGAATGGAAGAGGGATTTCTGTTTTGTTTTGTTCTATTTTGGTTTTGGTTTTCCAGTTTGGATTTGTTTCTAGAAATGAAGAGACATGTATTAGTGCTGCAACCTGCCCCAGCCCAGAGTCACAGCTGAAGAAATCCTTCTCTCAGTCAGAGGGAGGCAGCCTCCAGACTCCAGGTCTAGTAGGGAAGACTCTCAAAGGAGCTTCTAGTTATTCTCAATTTACTTTACAGATGGCCCCGCCCAGTCAGTCTGACAGTATAACCTGGTACCGAGGAAGACTCAGGCAAAAGGGTCTTGTCTTTGGAGGTCTCCACCCTGCTGCAGGGATCCCTGCCTTCCTAGGGTGAGAAGCCTTGAGCTCCAAGAGAGATTTCACCCAGAGTCAGCACTTATGCCTATTCCCTTGAGATCTTGCTCCAGGTTCTCAGGCCCCAGAATCACCACCCATCTGGTCAAGCCCACTTCCAAGGTGGCCTGTTCAGCCAGTGGCCAACCAACAGCTGCTTGAGGCACAGGCAGCAGATAGAACATGGAGGTACAGATTGGTGCCAGGAACATGCAGATAGGAGAGGTCACTCATTGAAGGGAGGAAGGAAAGCAGGGCAGGCCCTGAGGCAGGATCACTGCTGCTACAGTCTAGTCTGAGGAGATTGATGACTCTAAACTCATGCTTGGCCTTCCAGAGTGTCATGAAGGTACATTTGTAAAGGCAGGAAGATAGGATATATTTAACCATTTATTACCTTGACTAAGATCTTTAAATATCTAGGTACAGGGTAGGTGAGTCTTTATTCTTTATTTGAATTCTCATCCACGAACCTGTGTAAAAATGAAGACTTACATGGCACGTATTCCTCTCTGTGTAGTGGTGACTCTAAATCTTTTACTTTATGACCCAGTCATCCTTTGCCTGATACCTTCCTTCAAGTGTTCCAGTACCATATGCGTCAGCAATAAGCTTGCCATGGTTATAGCCAGAATAGTGGTAATAGCCCAGGAGCCATTTTGTGCTTTTTATTCTTTTGGAGCCATTTTGTGCTCTTTATTCTATTCGTCAAGCTTCTGAGCTCTCTGCATTTGGGAGGTAGTTCTGAAATCGGGTCAAAATAGGGAAAATGTATCCCAGAAAGACAGTCCCTTACCCAGCAAAAGGACATTGCTACAGAAAAGGAGGAGACCAATGGACTTAGCAGATCAACAAACATCAAAGAGATCAACAAATATCAAAGACAGAGGAGTCAGAGTGAACTAAGTGGGTGTCAGGGGAGGGGAAGGCAATCCAATAATTGAGGACTGATGTTGTAAGAAATTAAATAAATAATAATAATAAACAACAAATAATATAATATTAATTATGTTAATGATAAAAATAATTATGCTAATAATAAATCATTTTGCTAATAACAAAAAATAGGGCAAAAACCTCAAACCAACAAGTCACAGGAAAAAAAAATGGCATTTTTATTTTATTTTTAATTTTTAAAATTTTTATTTATTTAAAAAATTATTTATATATAAATTTCACATCATTGTAATTCCAGGGATTTACCCCCCCCACCCTCCCTACCATTCCCCTCCTTTCCCTCCTGCCCAAAATTGTGTGCTTCAGTTTGGTGCTTTGACTTTTCCTCATGGCTTTTGTTTATTTTTTCCCCTATATCCTTTATATTAGTGAAACCATTTGGTTTCTGTCTTTTTCTTTTTGACTTGTTTCTGCTAATATGATTTCTTCTAAGTACATTCATGTTATCACAAAATCATCAAATTTGTCATTTTTAATTGGTGAGTAACATCCCATAGTGTATATATGCCATATTTTTTTCATACAGTCCTCTGTTTGGGGGCATTTAGGTTGCTTCCAACTCCTTGCAGTTATAAATAGTGCTGCAGTAAACATCCGAGCACAGGTGTCCCTTTGTACCCACATTGAGGTCACTTTTGGGTAGATTCCCCAAGACAGCAATTGCTGAGTCAAATGGTAATTCCATTTTCATTAATTTGAGAGTCCTCCACACTGCTTTCCATAGTGGTTGGACCAGTTTACATTCCCACCAGCAGTGTAATAGTGTTCCTTTCTCTCCACATCCTCAACAGCACTTGTTGTTGCCCATACTTTGGATGTGGGCCATTCTTACTGGTGTAAGGTGGTATCTCATTGTGGTTTTGATTTGCATTTCCCTTATTGGTAGTGATGTTGAACAATTTTTCATGTGCCTGTTGATCATGTATTTCTTCTTTGAAGAAGTGTCTTTTTAGTTCTCCCCATTTTTTGTTTGGGCTTCTTGTTTTGCTTTTGTTTAGTTGTGTGAATTCCTTGTGGATCTTCGTTATTAAACATTTATCACTCTGTGGAGGGCAAACATTTTTTCCCATTTGGTTGGGCTTCTTTTTATTTTTTCCATTGTCTCTTTTGCTGTACAGAAGCTTTTTAGTTTGATGTAGTCCCATCTGTTTATGTTTTCCTTCATTTTTTTTTTTTTGCCATCTGTAGATGTTTCCAGAAAGGAATTTCTGAATTGTAATTCATGGAGGGTTTTGCCCAAGTTTTCCTCTATGTATGTTATGGTTTCAGGTCTGACAACTAAGTCTTTTATCCATTTTGAGTTGATTTTTGTACATGGTGTGAGGGAATTGTCTTGGCCCATTTTTTTTGCATGTCTTTGTCCAATTTTCCCAGCACCATTTATTGAAGAGGCTATCTTTGTTTCATTGTAAATTTTTCACTCCTTTGTCAAAGATTAGTTGACTATATATGTGTGGTTTTATTTTAGGGCACTCAATTCTGTTCTATTGGTCTGATTGTCTAAAAAATCGGCATTTTTAAATGCAGATTCTGCTGCCCAGCTTCTTACCCCAGATTTGTATCACCTGTGCGTGCGCACCGCAGTTGCTAAAGTCATAAAGCAATTTAAACAACAGGTTTTTATTTACAGAGAAAATGAACCAGGGAAATAAAAAGTCCTTAATGCCACAAGTGGCCAGTTATTTTACCCCAAGTACTGTTTAGTCTGAAAGTCCCAAACACATGTCCAAGATGGTACCCCATAGCCCCTTCAAACCTGAGGCAGGCACCCTGCAAAGTCCAGTCCTTCTCCAGTGTCTTCTCTTTACTTCTTCTCTCTCCAGTGTTCCCAACTGTGGCTTCTCCAAGGCTATTCAACCTTTTCTAGCAAATGCTGATGCACAAATCAGCTTTCCAAATACCTGGCCATCTCCAGGTACCAGGTTTCCAGCTAGCTTCCATGCCACCTTGCTGTGGCTTTGGTGGTATCTGGCCAAATTCACCAGACCTGCCCTCAGACGCTCCTGGTAACCTCCAAACTGCCATTCTGTCATCTGACTCCACACCCGTTGTTGGCCATTCTTCCACCATGGTTCTTTGCCACCACCAGCTCACTCTTCCAGGGGGCTTCCCCTGGCCAGGCCACATGGGCCTGTTCTATCAGTCCGCCATTCTCATCTGCAACCCTCTCATATCTCACCTCTCTTTTCATGTGCCCTTTTCACGCTTCTCACGTCTTCTCACAGGTCTTTCAGACCCCGCCTACCAGGGAAGTATAGCGTTCAATACAATTTTCTACTGCGTCACTACCCCCTATTAGTTCTACCTTGCATGCATATACATTTATGAATCTTGGTAGGAAACCAAGCCCAAATCCCAGTACAGAAGACAAAAATGCTGAGAACTTGCTGTGCATAGTTCATGCTCAGTATGTTCCCCACTGGTCAGGTAGGAAATGGAAGGTGATCCATTCCTTCTTTTGTAAGAACTCCCACTTCCTACCTGGGCACATGGCTTTCTGGGCCAGACTACATTTCTCAAACTCTTTTCTGCTAAAAGTACCAAGAGTTCAAGTTTTAACCATTGAGATATAAGTAATTTGTGTGATTTCCATGGAGGGGTTGTGAAGGGAGGGATTTTATTTCTTGTCTTTATTGATGGCTGGAATGTGTGTTTTTGTTTGTTTGTTTTTGAGACTAGGTCTTGCTATTTTTGCCCATGGAAACGCAAGCTCAGGTTGCCTGGGGTACCACAGATTCACGCAATCCCCAGCCTCAGCTTCCCAGATAGCTGGGATTACAGGCGTGTTCCACCATGCCCAACTGTTTTTTGGGAGTAGGTCTCGCTGTGTTGCCCCAAGCAGGACTCGAACTGCGATCTCTAGTGCCAGCCGCTTCATAGGCTGAAGCTTACAGGCCCAAGCCATGGTGCCCGGCTTGGAATGTGGTTTTGATGGCAGATATTCCACAGCCATTTTGGGCCATAAAGCAGCAAGCAAAAACGGTGTAGAGGGAGCTTCACACTAACTTTGCATTCTTGGCTTTTAGACTTATTTAAAAATATATATATATATAGAGAGAGAGAGAGAGAGTGAGAGAGAGTGAAAACTTTATCTTGTTTAAGCCATAATTATTTTTGAGTATTCTCTTGCATGCAGAAGAACCTAAGCCTGCAACTAGGGTAACGCGGATGAACAGATGCTACCAAGTAGAGGTTCTCAGGCAACACAGTCTCATCAGGAAGCTGAGTACTTGAAGCAGTGGTTGCAACAAGGGTCCAGTGTAGGGGTATGGGTGGAACAAGATGAAGTACCCAGTGCTTGGTGGGAACAGTGAGGTCTCACTAAGCTGGTTTTCCCTAGTGATTTTGGGTGCTATTCTTGGTTGTACGTTTGGTGCTATCAAACCTGGTCTTTAGCACACTTGATAATTCTGTGAACTATCCAACATCCTGCTAAGTTCTTTCTCCTTATATCTGCTGGTCAGTCAGTAACTCAACTTCAGCGTCTGTCAAATTCTTTTTAACTATTGATGGCTAGGTTTCACTATCAAATGAGTCCACTGAACTCAATATGGGGTGCAATTTGCATTTGAAAGCCAATACTCTTCCTACAGATGCTTCTGGTAGGATCAGATTAGGTTCTTTGGACTATTTGGTGTCTTTTGTCTTAGGAATATGTGCCATCTGTGAGTTGAAGCCATGGCATTTTGGGAGAATACCAGCAAGGAGAATTAAATACAAATTTAATTAAATCTAATACAAAATTAAATTAGAAGTCTGTTCAAAGGACAGCAGCTCTTCATTTATCAAGAGTTGATTCATACAACAATCTTAATTATTTGTAACACTGCCAGGAACCACAAAAGGGTCAAGAATAAATGAAAATCAGAAACAGATGAGGAAACAACCACCCTAAAACACAACTAAAAAAGATGTTCACAGCCAGAATACATGTCACAGAGTTCATCTCCTACAGTTATGTATTTACTCACAGACAAGTCAACCAGCCTCTCCTTCAGAGCTCACTTGCTCTTCTAACACACACCAAGCAAGGAAAAGGCTGGCCAAAGATCTGTCCACAGCCCAGCAGGCTTAGGTGCACACCTAGAGTGGGGGGTGAAGGTTGCTAGAGATGGGTGAGAAGTCAGCAGCCTCTGTTTGTGTTAAAAGCAGAGGCAGCATTTGGATAAAAAGTGGACAGCAGTGCATAGGACAGCAATTGAGCCCATTTAATGCAAGAGGAACAGCCCTGGATCCAGCACAGGAGTGGAGGGGCCTGGGGAGTGTGTGCTAGGACTTGAAAACACATGCCAAATGCAAGTGAATTTATATGCTAAATCTTAATGAAAGGTAGTGGTGTTAGGAGGTAATTAAATCTAACTTGGAACTAGCGGGCACTAAAGCTCCTATAAAAGATACTCCGGAGAGATGGATCTTAGCTATTCCACCATAGAAAGATACAAGAAGCCTGCAACCTGGAAAGGAGCCCTCACCCAACCATGCGACACCCTGATCTTGGATTTCCCGCCTCCAGAACTGTGAGAAATAAGCTTCTGTTGTTTTTAACTCACATAGTCAGAGGTGTTTTGTTATAAGCAGCCAGAATGAAATAAGAGAGTGTGCTTCAGGAAAATCCAGAGCATCATGAGAAGTTAGGAAAAGTGAAAAAATAGGCCAGTATGCAGTGCTGGTGAACATGGGGCACACTGGGGATTCCCCTGCTCCTGATGGGAAACTCACCAACACTGGCTTGGCAGCACCCAATGGAGCTGAGATGGGTAGGATCCAGTGGTTCCATTTCCATGGAGCGAGCTGCTAGAGAGAACTCTTATATGTGGTTATGAAGACCAGAAATATCCATGGCAATGGTGTTCATAATAGTATTCAAAATTTCTCACACATTCATCCATAGAATGAATAAATGTATCATGGTATATAATCTGAAATGGAATATTACAAAGCAGAGAAAATGGACAAATTCTATCTGTATTATGGCCTCCTCTGCTGGGGCTACTGTCTGCGGACTACCTGCAGGTTTGCTATAGAATCTGGATGTCACCTGTGAGCTATAGAATCTGCTTGTTGACAAGAAAACCAAGGACTCCAAACACACATTGTAGTGTAATAAGCCCTGCTCAGGTCCAGACCATGACCAGGGACAGGTAGTCAGTTCTTTATCATTGCAGGAAAAACTGCCCTTTGAATAGACCCAAGATGGGCCCTCCTTGCAGTGACCTGCATGTGGTAAAAGACAGTGCTTAGAACCATTCATTCATTCACTTATTCAATGAAGTCATTCATTCATTCAATTAGTATTTGTATGACTCATATGAAACTGCCATTCTGTAGGCTAAAAGTCATCAAATGTTGTTAGCTCGATCTGGTCTAACTCTTAATATTTATTGAGCTCCGATTATGTGCCATGCACAGTGTTAGGTGTCAGGGATAGAACAGGGGCAAAGGCAGTCTTGATTGCTACCTTGTAGAGCTTATGGGCAGGACAATCATTCATTAAAAGTAAAACATCCGAGGCCAGGCATGGTGGTGCATGCCTGTAGATGGCAGCCTAGGAAGCCATGGCCAGGGCCAGGTATCACGGTTCGGGTCCCACCGGGGGCATGTAGCAAGACCTAGTTCCAAAAAAAAAAAAAAAAATAGTTGGGCGTGGTAGTGCGCGCCTGTAATCCCAGCTACCTGGGAAGCTGAGGCTGGGGTTTGCTTGAGTCTGTGGTACCCCGGGCAATGAGAACCTGCGGTTCCACAGGCAAAAATAGCAAGACCTTGTCTCCAAAAAAAAAAAAAAAAAAAAAAAAATCCACACAAATAGGTATAAAACTACAGCTCTGGCAACAACTACAAGGTGGAGGCCATTGGTACACGGACCATCCATGAGTTGATGTATTTGAGGTAGGGGTGGGTCAGAAGAGACCACTCTGAGGAAGTATGGCCAGAACTGGAGTCTGAAGGGTGAAGGGGGTTGGGGTGAGGCACATGCATACTCACGGGAGGAGACGCTCAGCCAGCGGGACAGCTAAGCCCTCCCGTAAGGGACTCTGGGAAGGCCTAGACCCGCCCTGGCTGCAGGACCCAGCCTGCCCCACTTGAGTCTCTTCTCTCCCAAAGGACTGCGCAAGCAGCGAGGTAACTTGTCCGCAGCGGCTTCTCCTGCAGCCTCTGTGGGTTTTTTTTTTTTTTTTTACTAGGTCTCGCTATGTTGCCAGAGAAACCACAGGCTCCCGTTGCCTGGAGTACCACGAACTCAAGCGATCCCCAGCCTTAGCTTCCCAGGTAGCTGGGATTACAGGCGCACGCCACCACACTCAGATATTTTTTGAGACTAAGTCTCGCTGTGTTGCCCCAGGCGGGTCTCGAACCCGCGGACTCAAGCTATTCCTAGTCTCAGCCTAGGCTGTGCTTAAAGGCACGCGCCTTTAAGCAGCTTCTGTGTTTAAAGAGGCTCCCAGTGCTTTCTCTCCCCAGTGGGAAGAAACCTCTAGACCACGGATTCAATGGTCCCTCTAGTCAAATGTATGCACTTGTCATCTGTGTGCCCTGATTTTGATCTTGTTGAACAAACTGGTGGCCTCAGGAAATGTCTTCCAGTTGGTAATAGATTCTTGCTACTGGGTCTTTGCACATGCTGTTCCCTCTGCCTGTAATACCCTTTGGGTAGCCTGCTTACCTCCCTCTGCTTGAGATACCTGGTTTACTCCTAGACATTGTTGCTCCCCATTGAAGAAGTGTTCTTTACTTCTCTCCCCCAAATCTGGTGCTGCTCCCACAAGTTCTTGCACATAGACAGGGTAAGCGCTTATCGTGTAGCACCAAGTCTGAGGTTCCTCACAAGTCCTCTCCACCCTCCAGCTTAAGACATAGTCAGTCAGGCACGGTGGCTCGTGCCTGTAAGCTTCAGTCTATGAAGTGGCCGGGGCTAGGGATCACGGTTCGAGTCCCGCCTGGGGCCCGTAGCGAGACCTAGTTCCAAAAAAATAGCTGGGCATGGTGGTGTGTGCCTATAATCCCAGTTACCTGGGAAGCTGAGGCTGGGGATTGCTTGAGTCTGTGGCCCCCGGGCAATGAGAGCCTGGGGTTCCACGGGCAAAAATAGCGAGACCTAGTCTCCAAAAAAAAAAAAAAAAAGACATATGGTCAGTGCTCAATAGTCACTTGTTGAATGAAAAAAGGAAAGATAGTTTTTAACTTGACCACAGTGTAGCCAGAGCTGTCTTGGCTTACTCTACCTAATGTATTATTTCTTTATTTCTTTCTTGCTTGCTTGCCTCCCCTGATTTTACTTTCCCAGACCCCTTAATACCTTAAAATGGCACATGACAGAGTGTTCTGGGGGCTTCTGGGAAATTCTTCCTTTTGTATAAAAGACACTAACTCTTGGTGGTGCTGCCTCTTCTCTTCCTCTTCTTATGTGGAATTGAGTTGTGAGCTATGGTACTGCAACAGCCATGCTTTAACCATGAGGAAAGGAGCAACAGAGTCAAAGAAGCACAGAAGCAGGGCTAGCAGCTCCTTATCTTTGGATCCCTCCTTATTTGAGGAAAATGAATGCCATTTGGTCCACCATTAGATGGATTTTCTGTTATTGGTAGCTGAAAGCATGTTGGATGAAATACCTCATGATAACTTCCAAGGGGGGGATATAGTGAGAAAGAGAAAACAGTGGGGACAGTCTGCTCTGACATGCATCTTTATGGTCACTGCACTGGCCACTCTATATTCGTGGCATTTAACCTCTTAGTTCATCCAAGTTCATCCAAGTTGAATTACCTGTCACTGCAGGACAGTGGGAGAGCTGGTGTGGGTCCTGGTTCTGCTCCATCCTGTCGCTGTCCTGAAGAGAAACCCATGGTTCTGAGCAAAGTTAGCCAAGTGTCACAGGGGTTGGGATGCCTCAAAAATAGATTTCCCCTGTCTTGATGAGGATTATCTAGCCCTTTGTGTCCCAGAGCTATAGTGCTTTAAAATATTGATTGATTGATCGATTGATTGATTTATTGATTGACTAGGTCTCGCTATGTTGCCCAGGGCAGGTCTCAAACCCGTGGACTCAAGCTATTCCTAACTTCAGCCTCCCTTCTTAGGCTGGGATAAAGGTAGGCGCCACCACACACGCTCCTTTTAATAGTTCATATTATTATTATTATTATTATTATTATTATTATTTTGAGACTAGCTCTTGCTATTTTGTTTGGGGAAACTCAGGCTCACATTGCCCAGGATACCACCGACTCAAGTGATCCCCAGTTTCAGCTTCCCAGGTAGCTGGGATTACCAGCTGGCGCGCGCCACCACCCCCAGTTATTTTTTTGAAACCAGGTCTTGCTATGTTGCCCTGGGCGGATCTCGAACCTGCAGACTCAAGCAATTCCTAGTCCTGGCCTTGCTCCATAGGCTACGATTAAAGACATGTGCCACTGTACGAGGCTATAGTGTTTTATAAAAACTTGCTCATTGACAGTTTCTGTGTCCTGGGGGGTCCCAAGTTAAGCAGCAACTGAACAGGTGGGTCTCAGGGCTTCTGTTTCTGTCCTCTGGAGCTCCTCCTCTCATGCCTTTTTCAAACACCTGCTGACTTCATTTCTTCTCAGACTCTCCTATTGAGAATCAGAAGAGTGGGGAAAAAACAACTATTAAAAACATGGTTGTATCAAACTATTGACTAATTGTTCCTTCTTTCAGACCCTCCGCACTCTGTTGCTCACGCACCTCAGCCTTCTCCTAGAAACTGATGAACACCCCAAGCCCAGGTTGGTCAGAAGCAAGCATGGTCCTCAGTTGACCTACTTTGAAGCTTTGACGTTGTGCCAGGTTCTGTGCCAGATCCTGTGCCAACAGCCACATGAACTAAGCACTCTGTCCCTAATTTATTGACATGGGACCCATGGGTCTCTTGCCCAGGGTCCTATAGGGAGGTTCAAACCCAATCTGTGAGACCTTCAGTCTGAGCTGTAGTTCCCTTGAAAGGGTGCTATTCCCCTTGTCCCTCAACCATCTCCCTTTTGTTTCCCATGCTCCCCCAAAGGAGCCCCCGAACTCCTCATTAAGAGATTTATCCCTTGAGTCTGAAAGCATTTTAGCTTTTAAGAGTTTCCATTAAAATGCAAAAGACCCTGGAAAGCACAGTTCACTAAACCTTTACTTTACAACAGCTGAGCATTTAAACCAGCCCTGTGGGAGCATCCTCAAGTGGGCAGCAGGGGTGGGTTTTGAGGGGGAATATGTTGGTGTGGGGGTTAGGGAAGAGAAGGTATATTGAAAGTGTTTAACAGGCCCATGGCCCCCTTTCTCTGGGGTTTGCAGAACCTCAGGTTAGCTTCCTGCCTCATTCCCAGGAGCACTGAGGCTGATCATTTGCAGCAGCTATTTTGGGAGGGCAATTATCCCGGGAGTGCCTTCATTCCCCTCAAGTAGTTTTCTGAAGAGGCTTCTAGGAGCCAGGCATTCTGAGCGCTGCTGGGGAGCGGGGCCCAACTTGAGTGACTCAGACAGCTGGGGTCCTTCCAAGGTGGATCTGAGTGTGGGGTGGGTATCCTCACGCGGTGGCTGGGGGGGGGGGGGG
>PVHY01032863.1:0-11569 GCA_004024945.1 Uropsilus gracilis
GGGGGATATGGAGGGAGGAGGAAGGGGGATACAGAGGGGGATATGGAGAGGAAGAGGAGGGATCAATTAATGCACAATTGTGACAAATCAATAAAATGAATTAAAAAAAATAAATAGTGCTGCAGTAAACATAGGAGCACACGTGTCCCTTTGTACCCACATTGAAGTCTCTTTTGGGTAGATTCCCAAAAGAGCAATTGCTGGGTCAAATGGTCTCCAGGAGGAGTTTTTCTGCTCTTCCTCCGGCTCTCTGGTGTTCTCACCTCAACTGTGTGGCTCATGTCTTAGTGCTGGCAGTTGTAGTGCCTGCGGCTGCTGCTACCACCTTTTTACCCTGCTTCAGGTTCAGGTGAGCACACTCACACATACGCATGCCCATGCTCTCTGGCCCGGGTGCTCGCAATGATGGGTATGCGCACCCCGTGCCCACGCTTCCATGAAGACAATCAAGGCCACAGTTGATAGTTACAGAGGCCAGCAGCACAAAAAGTCCAACCAACTCATTTACCCTGCACTCACACACCCCAGAATTTCCCACACATGCATGGTGACTATTAAAACAGGCGAATAAGGTTCTATTGCTTTTAATTTACAAAGCTGGCACCTCCATGGGCAGCTTGGCTGGTCAGATGTGAGGCCCAGAGAAGTGATGCTGCTACATTTAAGACTGCACAGCACTTCTCCCTGGTACAGGACAACCAACATGCTGCCTCCCACTTCTTGAGCTTTTTGTCTGGCTGTTTGTCCCCTTCAAATGGGGTATCCGAGCCCTGTAGTCCCTCCCCCCACATGCCTCCTTCCACCCTTCCCCAGAGCAGGACTGTGGACAAGCAGGAGGCTTTGCCTTCTAGGCAGCACAGCCAGGAGTTCATGGAGAAAGGGTTTGTGGTTCATTTTAGCATCATAGGAGAACTGGCCAGTCAGGGAAGCCCGGGAGCCTGATGCTGAGAGCATGAACCCAGATGCTTCCTGTGCTGGGGGAAGGCAGTCAGGGCCAGGGACTGTGGCCAGCGGTGAGGACCAACTTGAACCCTCGTGGGGCTGAAAGATCTTGAGTTGTGTGTGTGTGTGAGTGTTCACAGCTCTGAGTTCTCCCTCATTCTACATTCTGTATCATCCACAGGGAAGTTGCTTTTTTCTCTCTCTCCATTTTGCAGATGGAGAAACTAAAACCTACATGGGAAAGGGCTTGTTCAAGGTCACACAGCAGATCTAGGAAAGTCCAGGGCTTGACCAACTTCAGCCACAGTCTCTGTGGCTTTCCTGAGGGAGCCAGTCAATCAAGAAGTTGCTTCTTCCACCCCACCCCCGTACTCCAGGGGCAAGCCCAGCAGCCCTCCTCTCTGGTTGGCAGCTTCACCACTTCTTCCAGACCAATCTCTCCAGACCACAGCCTGCCTCAGCCTCCCCTCCCCGGAACTAGGCACCGCACAGTCGGAACTACATGCTGACTTACTGTCAATGTGTGTCCTTCTTGGTTTTAAAACTAGAGCTTAAAATGCTTCAGAGTAGATCTTTATCCAATCGTGTGATGATGTATTTTGCAAAGCACATAGTACACGATTAAGGAGGCCTGGGGATGGGTTATGAGAGGAACAGCAATGACCTCTGAAACATGCTCATGTTGGCAAGAGAGGGAGGCCTTAAGAAGCACAGAGCCCTAATGGTGAGCCAGTTGAGGGGCCGTGAAGAAATGCTCGCTTGCTATGAAGAACTCCTGCAAGGTCAGAGAGAAGCAACCAGGAAGAGCTCGGTGCCTCACCCAGGTGATGGAATTTAGCTCTTGGTGTTCTGTGACACAGTTGCTGTTATTCCCACTTCAGAGAAGAACCAGTTTCCGAGTAAGTAGCTTGCTCAAGACCCCATGGTTTGTATAGGACTGAGCTAGGATTTAATGCCAACATCATTAGAGTTCAAAGCAACTTCCAGAAGGTTTTCCCAGGTATTCGTTTAAGACCCTCTTCTTGCACACAATAAATACTTAATAAATCTAGTAAGTGACATGGAATCTGCCAACAGTTCTTAGAGACACAGGTCAGTTGGTGGGACCATGTTTCCTTGCATTTGTACTAGAGCCATCGCAGGGTTAATGAGTTGGTCAGGCTTTTTGCCCTCCCACCACTGTTTTCTAGGACCAGCACCTGCAGCATGGCCCCCTCCCCATGACTGTCCATCCGGGTCCAATGCGCATGCACATGCGTGAGAGGGCTCACCTGAAACTGGGAGGCGGTGCTAAAAGGGTGATGTCAGTCCTGGTGAGGGGAGCATGGGTGAGGAAAGTATGGAGGGGAGAACACCAGGGTGAGAAAGAGGCGGGAGAAAGAGAGTAAAGATTCCTGCAAGCCCTGAGTCCCCCTGCCTCTGAGGCCTGAGACCTGCATGGTGTGTCTGTGTCTCTGGTTCCCTGGAAGAGCATGAAAGCCTGTAAAATCCACCCAGGGCTCCCACCTTCTTCTTTAGCTGCTAGAACCAATACAGACCTACCCAGATGGGGCTGCCTGCGCTACAATGGTGTCACGAACAGGGTGATTGCACTACAGCCACTGATAAGCTCTAAGCTTCCCATAAAGCAGGAGAGCGTGTCCAGGAAGGCCAGATTCAGGGCAAGGGCTGCAGACTAGACCTGGGGTTCGACCCAGTGCCCATCCTCTTAGCCTTGAGCTGCTCCTTGGCTGCTGATGCGCAGAGATGGGGCTGATCGTACCTGGGGAGCCGAGGGGGTGGGGCAGAGGATTACATTTCATCTCAGCATTTATATTTCCCCAGAGTGGATCCCACTGCGCTTCAGGACCAGCGTAAAGCACTTAATTGAAATCCGTAATTCCAGCCCTCATTAATAACCAATCTCGGGAAGCAGAGAGCGCCACGACCATTAATGATGAACATGATGCAGGCGCAGGTCTTCAGGGGGGAACAGCAAGTCCCCGGTTCATTTTACAGTTGATTAGAGTGAGTTAAACTTTGCCCTGCTTGTAAGTTGTATATTTAATATGAGAAGTTGGCGATATGTGAAGTTATCAAAATACCACAGGTGCATTGGCGGGCCTCCAGCCGGCATCGCTCATCCTAAACAGCGTGGTGACCCTGCAGAAATGGGTCTCGGACGCCACGGCACAAGATGGATAATGCGATTGAACCTCATCAGTCCAGGGGAAAGCAGAGACCTTCACCGACTGACTGCAGATTTGCTGGGAGATTACGCTGTAGGCGAGCCGGCCGCAGCGCCCCCTGCTGGCAGAATAGGTCAGGCTTCTGGAACTGTTGATGGGCGGTGAGGCTGGGGTAAGGTTTCTCCCTTTGGGGAGCTTCATCTTTGGCGTCTGTACAATGAGGTCACTAGGCTTGCTGAGGTCAGATTTAGGATGATCGTGTGATTGGGCTTGCAACCCATTTTTGTGGGAGTGCTAATCCTCGCATCTTGTGGGAGGTGATTCTCAAGTGGACCGTTCTTTAATTTCCTTCAGTTCTTGGCCCCCAACCCCGACTCCTTTCTTCTTCTAGAAAACTCTTGAAATCATATTCTCAAATCTCTTCACACGCAGTTATTTGCCTTTTCCAGAGATGTTCATGTCCCTGATGCTCAGTTCCTGTACTTTCATTTATTTTTTGGATCAGTTTTTGTCCTTTGGATTTCATCTCTACCTAATCATCTATCAATCCCCATCTCTAGCACTTTCAATTGTGTTAGTTCACCCAAGGAGGCAAAAGGATCTTGAACTGTGATCTCACTGGGCCCACATTAGAATCCTTCTTCATTGATGGCTTTTATTATGTTGCAGTATGTTCCTTTGATCCCCAATTTTTCAAGGGTTTTTATCATAAATGGGTGCTGAATTTTGTCGAATGCTTTCTCTGCATCTATTGATATGATCATGTGGTTTTTGTTTTTCTTCTTGTTGATGTGGTGGATTATGTTAATTGTGTGGATGTGGAGAGAAAGGAACACTCTTACACTGCTGGTGGGAATGTAAACTGGTCCAGCCACTATGGAAAGCTGTGTGGAGGACCCTCAAACTAATGAAAATGGAACTACCCTTTGACCCAGCAATCGCTCTTCTGGGAATCTACCCAAAGGAGACCTCAGTATACAAAGACCTCAGGTACAAAGGGACAACTGCGCCCACATGTTTATTGCAGCACTATTTATAATTGCAAGGACATGGAAACAACCCAAATGTCCCAAAACAGATGAATGGATGAAAAAGATGTGGTATATATACACCATGGAATATTACTCATCAATTAAAAATGACAAATTAGATGAATTTATGATAACATGGACACACCTAGGAGAAATCTAGCAGAAACAAGTCAAAAAGATAAAGACAAACACCAAATGGTTTCACTATTATATGGGACTTGGGAAAGATAAACAAAAAGCTATGAAGAAAAGTAAAAAACAGCAACAACAAAAAGCTAACAACCAAATTGAAGTACACAACTCCAGGTGGGGGGGGTGGGACAAAGGGAGAATGATCAGGGAGGTTCAGGGGGGGGTGAATCCCGGGAATTACAAAGAGGTGAAATTTATATTTAAATAAATTATTTGATGTTTAAAAAAATCCTTCTTCAAACATTAAAATTTTAGGCCAGTTGTCAATCCTTTAGAACCTCAAACTCATTCATTGGGGGAAAAAAATCTATGTGTTCACCTATTTAGAGGATCCAACACATATTAGGATCTCAAGACATCTCTCCTCTCTTGAGATCTAAGACAGACTTATCTTCTTCCATGTAATGGGCTGGAATTTTTTTTTTTTTTGTAAGTGGCCATAGAACACACACTTTGATGCTGCATGCCCCATATTCTCTGCCTAGTGACCCAGCTCAAGCTGTCATGGGAATGTGGTCACAAGCCATCTACCCATGAGTGGGCATACTGTGTTTCAAGAACTTGATTTATGAAAACAGGTGGTGGGCTGGACCTAGCACACAGACTGCGGGCTGCCAGCCTGGGCTCTATAAAATCTCAGAGCCACATACCCGGCTCTGGTATCCGTGTCCCCAAGAGGCTGGACCTTCCACGAGGACAGGGCCAACGCATTGTCTCCTTAAATTCACTCAGCAGCCTGTGAGGTAGACACTGTGATATCTGTTTTCTGGATGGGATAAAAGGCAGCATAAGGTAAGTTAATAGTGGAAGCTGAGGGACCCCCCAGAGCTCCTATCTCCACCATGACCCCACAGTGGCCGGGACATGAAGGCTGATAGCCATGAGTGGCCAGAGCATTGAAATTAGAAATGCCAGCATTTCTCTCTCCTGCATTTACGTGTTTGGTTTTAAGAACCCAGAAACAGGATGTAACATTCTCCCATACCAGCATTTATTGAGCATCTGTCCCCGTTAAATCCCACCCTGCTAGATTCGGCTTGTCTCTCAGACCTGTTCAGTTCTTTTGGGTCTCGATACCTTGGTCCACCCTGCTCATTCCCTCTAGCATCTGCTGTGCAACTGACCACCCTCACCCTTTTCTTTTTCTGGAATTTCCTCAGCCAGTGATGACGATTCAACCAATTTTGCATCCATGAATGAAATTCTGGACAGGCATTGAATTAGAAGTTTGCTGGTTCTTATGGTGTTTTGCCAAGCCCATTTTCTGTGGATTAAGTCCTGTATCCTTATAGTTTAAAAACAAAAAAAAAAATCTGTTAACTTGGCACTTGGAAGATTGAAAGTCCTTGAAATTCTGGTCCAGTCCTGAACACTCCTATCTCCAGTCAATGGAAGCCTCTGGGTTGGATTTTACAGAGGTTTAAAATGTGGGCAACTGCAGCGGACGTGAATGCCATGCATATCAGTTTCCATGTAGTTAGCACTTCCTAGGAACCAGACTGCTAAATCATGGTTATTTGAACCATCTTTGTAATGCTGTCTGGATTACAGGACACCGGTGCTACTTTCCAAATGGGGAAACTGAGACTCAGCCACTTGTCTCAGGTAACAGAGGTTCTAAGAGGTAGTCAGAATTCACACCTACAATCTTCACTTCAGCTGCAGTCTGCTGGCATGTGGCCTATTTAGCTTGACTCACTGGAGTAAAGCAGCTATATAACTCCATGAGGACTGGGTGTGAACGTCCATTCTGTGTTCTCTGCTTGTGGAATCGAGTGTCTCTGACATCTCTACAAAGCAGACATTTTCTTTCCATCTTATAGGCTGGGGAATGACCCTTCAGAGAGCTTGCGCATTGCCCTCCAGGTCACAGCACTGGAATCTAGAGACCCAACAATGAGTCTAGGAATGCCTGACCCCAAGGTATGCCTCTGTCCCAGGAGTAGGTGAAGGGTCAACGAGCATCAGGAATTTTCATGCTCTTCAGCCATCAGCCCCTATGACCATCACCTGTTGTAGTATGTCCTCCCCATCATTGAACCTGCCTTGCCCAGTGGGTATGCGCATGTCATACCTAGGCCCAGGGGCCTAGGAGGGAGGGGATTAAAAACAAGCAGTGTCACCTGGTGGGGGGAGATCCCTAGAGGGAGAGCCCAGAAGAAGAGCATAAAGATTTGTGGGGGCTGGGAGGCTTGGTTGCCTGCTTGCCTCCCAGAGATCTCTGCCTGGCCTTCTTGCTATGCAGAAGTTGGCGCAGCTTCTGCTTGGTCCTTGTGCACCTGCTTTCCTGAGACCATTAAAGCTGAAAAGTCTAACAGGGGATCTGGACTCACATTATCCGTCTGCTCGAATCAATAGAGAATCTGCCCTGTGTGTAGGCTTGCAGTCTATTAGGGCTTGCGTTGCCCTCTGGAAGCACAGGGATAATTTTAAACAGAGATGTCTGAGTCTCAACCTGGCCAGTTTCTGACTTTGTGGGGACCAGAGCTGGGGGTCCAGGCAGCTGCATCTTTCCAATGTGCTGTCAGAGTTTGAGTCCTGGTTGTGGGTCAGGATAGAATAGGGGATAGGGTTCCTCCTAGATCCTCCCCACTTCCCACAGTCCACTGTGACCTGGAATTGAAGCAGTGGCTCTCATGTTTTGGCTCAAGGGTAAGGGTGAAATCAGAAACATGCTTAGATCAGAAATGTAGAACCTCAGGGTCATGGTGAGACACAAAGTCCGAAATCAAGGAGTTCATGTGGGCCTGCAATTCCAGAGACCCTGGAGGAGAAAGGACTGGAAGCAGCAGTTGAACACAGCGTGAAGTGCTCAGACCTAGACCCACACAGGTGAATCCAAATACCGACCAGCAGTTGCAATCAAAGCACTCAACCTCTCTGCTTTCGCTCCCTGTATTGGGGAAGCGAGGATGGAGTTGGTGTTCACCCCACGGCGCTGCTGGAAGCTGGAGCAAGACCTGAACATCTAGGGTGTGGCCTGCAGCACATTTAGCATTGTTGTACCTGATTCCCGGCCTGAGTGTTCTCAGAGAAGATGTGAACAAAGGGAAACTCAAGAGCAAGTCTCTTCCTCTGACAAAGTCATCCCCTAGAACACACTAAGCGCAAGTATGGCCTTGCGTTCAGCTGTGTGTGACATCTTGGGTGCTACGGGAAGGATGAGGGCGCAGCAGCATCTGCTTGGGACCTAACCTCCTTGACCTGAACCCCATATGGCCATGGGGTTGAAGGGCACCTGGGTGGGGCCACCAGACTGTGGACTCAATGGCAGTGATTATGGCAGAGGGGACAGAGTGTGGTGATTCTGGAGGGCTGTGGTCACCAGTGTCTGTCCAGCCCCACTAGGGGCAAATGTACTAGCAGCTGTCGGGGGGGGGGTTGTTCTATTTAACTCATCCCCCCCACACAGCCCCCCTGTGTCACCAACTTCCTTATCTGGGCTTCAGTTCTTCCCCCTGCGCAGGAGATTTTAAGGCTGCACAATCTCATGAAGGAAGGAAAGATTGTACTTTCCTGACCAAAAATAATAATAAATACATAGGAAACATATATGCACATGCTGCTGCTAAGACTTCTTCTTAGATGAGCAGGGAAAACTGTGGAACACAGTGTTTGTTCTTTCCTCAAAAGTACTTAGTGAGCAAGAATTCTGTAATGGGCAGTGTGGTGAGTGTTGGGAAGTAAAGGAAGCAAGTAGCATTTATAGTGCTCCTGCTGCATGCTAGGCACAGTGACAAGATTTTGCATTAATTTCGGTAAATGTCCTATGTTATCATCCCAAGGCTATACATATGGAAACAGACAGAGTGAGGGTGAATAATTTCCTTCAGGCCACATAGCTTATAAGTGGTGGAATATGGGCAAATTAGGACACAGGGACTCTTAATTTTAGGGAATGTATAGACTGTTGAGGGGAAAGAGGGGTCAGTGGTTCAGTGGTTAGGATAGCAGGTTGATCGGGGCTCTGGATGTGTGAGGGTGCCCTCAACCAGGCTTAAGGGTATCAAGGCTTTCTGGAGACAGTATCACATATGTGGAAAACAGTGATCAATTATTATGTTGATATCTGGAAGGCAGAGAGAGTGGGGACCAAGTATAGGAGAAGATTCTGGAAACTAAAAGAGTAGCAGTGAGAAAGTTCAACATGGCTGAGATGTTGAGTTGGGAGTGCTGGAGCTGGTGATGGGATAGGTGAAGTAAGAATTTAAGCCCTGTTCAAGGCACATGAAAAATTGCTCAATGTCATTAGCAATATGGGAAATGCAAATCAAAACCACAATGAGATCCCACCTTACACCAGTAAGAATGATCCACATCCAAAGAACGTGCAAGTGCTGGTGAGGATGTGGAGAGAAAGGAACACTCTTACATGGCTGGTGGGAATGTAAACTGGTCCAGCCACTATGGAAAGCTGTGTGAAGGACCTTCAAATTAATGAAAATGGAACTACCATTTGACCCAGCAATTGCTCTCTGGAATCTACCCAAAAGGACACCTATGCTCGATGTTTACTGCAGCACTATTTATAGTTGCAAGGACTTGGAAGCAAACTAAATGCCCCCAAACAGAGGATGGGGTAAAAAAAAAATGCAGTGTATATACACAATGGAATATTACTCATCAATGAAAAATGACAATTTTGATGATTTTATGATAAAATGGATGTACTTAGAAGAAATCATAATAGCAGAAAGAAGTCAAAAAGAAAAACCAAATGGTTTCACTAATATATGGCATATAGGGAAAAAATAAACAAAAGCCTAAGGAAAAGTCAAAACAAGCTAAGCACCAAACTGAAGCACACAACTTGGGGCAGGGGGGAAGGGGAGAACGGTAGGGAAGGGTATCCCTGGGATTACAAAGATGTGAAATTTATATATAAATAAATTTTTTAAAAAGTAAAAAAAAACCCCAAAATTATCATTTTTATGTCCTCATTGCCAGACACAAAGCAGACACTTAAAGGTATTGGATAAATTAAAGAAGGAAGTAATGAAGGCAGTAAGGAGTCAATCAGAAAAAAAAAAAAAAAAAAGAATGTAAGCCCTGTTCAGATCTGCCCACAACTGAGTTCAAAGGGCAGGCTGTGTCTCCTTCCTGCCCGAGACCCTGGCTGGCTGGGGCAGGGGTCTGACTTCAAGGCTCCCTCATTCTTCAAGGCCCATCAGTTTCTCATTTCAGTTTCAAAAACATCTCCAGCGACATCGATTCTCTTCTGTACTAGTTCTTGGCCATTCC
Source organism: Uropsilus gracilis (assembly GCA_004024945.1). NCBI lineage: Eukaryota > Metazoa > Chordata > Mammalia > Eulipotyphla > Talpidae > Uropsilus > Uropsilus gracilis. The sequence continues at coordinate 9,575 of PVHY01032863.1, forward strand.
TAAAATTTCAGCTGCAAAAAGAACCCAACTCCAAATCAAGAATTAAATTAGATGTGATTCAGAAGAGAATCAAAGACAACTGGATTTTATTTCACGAGGATAAAACAAATTGGCTTCTGTAAGAGAACAAGCCAGAACCATTACCCAGCACAGCCCCTCTTGGAGGAACGCTGAGCTATTAGGCTATAAACCTTGACTGCCAGAAAGGGCCAGAGAGGAGACTTTCTGGATGGATGAATTGTCCACATAACTGAGGTATTAAGCACTTCACACTTAACCAAGCAGCGTATCCTATGGTCTCGTCTGTCTACTATCATTAATCTGCAGGCACTGACTATCACTCAGTAGTTCTTTTTCTCAAAGATGCATGCCATTCTCTCAGTCGGAGTTGTGATGATGTATCTCGGTCTGGCGTGGACCCTTACATTCCTGGCTCCCGGAAAGCACGCTCTTTTTCTATCAAACACTAACTTTTGCCTGTCTGGTGCTGGGGAGGTATATTTCATCTGTCTCCTTTAGGAAACTGCGCTCCTCCAAAACAAGGACTGTGTCTTATTTTATTTTTCTTTATAACCTCTGTAGTCTGAAGCATCCTTGGAGACCATTCATTCAAGCTTTTTGACTTGCCATGGGGAACCGAAGTATTGTGAGTTAGCAGAGGGGCCAGAGTGAAAGCTCATTCCCTGTCCTGTGGGCAGGAAGTGACCCTCCTTCTCCCAAGTGTTGTCCAGTCAGTAGCCCCCTCCCAGCCTTCTCCACTGGTGCATCTGCAAGGCAGCACAGCTTAGCTGCGGTGAGGTTGTACAGACAAACTCCAAGAAAGAGGAGATGGTGCTTGTCCAGGGCTAAAACATCCACGCTGGTTAATTATGTCTTTGGATTATGGAGCTGTGGTTCTTGTCTTTAACATGCCACTGAGTTAGCTGTGAAGCCATGACCCACCTGGGCAGTGCATTTGCCCCCAACATGGGCAGTGTATTTGTTCATAAGATTTAGGCATTGCCATTAACTGTGTCCGATAAACACAGAAGCCTAAACAAGATAAAGGGACTTTTACTTTGTTGCAGATCCCCAGTGGGGAAGAGAAAACACACCAAGAGGGTGTGTAGAGGGAAACCGGAGCCTTTGGCTTTTAGGGGAAAAAATAAAGTTAAAAAGGAAAGGGGCAGAGACTGGAAGGAGAGACTTTTGGGTAGAGGGGAGACATGATGATAGGGTGTGCCCCCCCCCCATTGTCTCTTGTTTAAGATTGCAGATTTCAAGGACAGGTAATGTTAAAATGGGAGAATGACCTTAGCTGGAATTTCCCTTCAGGGGGATGCAGGGGGAAGAAAGAAGTGAAATAGTCTAGGTGAAACAGATTTCCTGGAAGGCGGGAAATCAGGGTATATAAAGGGTGTGCAAACAAAGAGAAGGATTGGATGCAGATTCGAATATGGAGACTGGATAGAGAGAGAGGTTCAGTAGAGGAGAGATGGGAATCGGCCATCTTGTAAAGATGTGAGCCATGTGAGCTTGGCCATGTGGCCACCGAGGGCCTGCAACAACCCTCGGCTGGCCCAGGCTGGCAGCATGTGTGCAGAAAGCAGTTAAGGAGTTTACAGATTTGAACTCCGTGTTAGAGTTTGTTTTGCTGAGTTTGATTTGTGTCTGAAAGAGGCTGTGCAAAAGTTAGGCCTGAGAAGAAAGTGAACTTTGCTGGTTTAGAACCGTGGAGTTTCTGCTACCTGAAGGTGACAAGGAGAAGACAGCGTGGAAGACAATGAGGAACATTTAAAGGAACAAGTCTTCAAGCATCTGGAGATGGACTCTGTCTGGACATTGGTGAGACGATTAGGACTGAGAGACTGAGGATATTTAGGGCAATCTGGGAAAGGACTTTGGACAATACTGAGAAAGGGTTTGGACAATGTTGAAGTATTCTGAGTCTTACATGTTTCTTTTGTAGTTAATAGGATAATTAGAAATCACTGTTAGAAATAAATTAGTCTGCAC